>CM045766.1:110857817-111020317 GCA_025200525.1 Camellia lanceoleosa | reverse complement strand
ATAATCTTTGATTATGTTGTTGGATTGTTGTCCAAAAAAATATTGGACAAGTTGTTATATTATGTCTAAAATTTTAGAAAAGTTTAACCAATTCGCATCCATCCACTAATCACTAATTCACATCGCTAATCAAGCAAACAGATGTGGATTGATTTTTGAATCATAATCCGCCGACGACATGCATCACAGTGTTCCTCGCCAGAATCAACCGCTAATACCTCAATTTATATAAAGGAGTCTTGTATACATTGCTACAATAATTATTCAACACAATATTAATATACACATAGTATAATATTCTCTCTCTTGTATATCTTAATGTTTTAAAAATGGAATTTTTTTAATAAAGTGTAAGTGAATCCAACAAGATTATAAGGGTCACTGCATAACACTGCACTTCCAAAGTTGGATGTTTTTCAACTTGATTTTATTCTTATTTGGATTTGTTGTATTTGTATAGTGGATTTGACATACACCACCAATGAGATCGACAAGTTACATGTAGTATGTCACAAGTAGTTGCCAATCATCAATAGCAGCTAAAAGAATTGCCTAACTCGGCCTCACAGGGTTAGGAATGTTGGGTGTAAAAATATGGTTCCTAGATTTTAGACGCCACAAAGAAACAATAGGAAATAGAACTATCCAATGGACAAAAGGATCCATTCAAAATTTTTGATCGCATTGCTTTTAACCAAAACATCAAAATCAAATGTAAGGTGTTGAGGAAGAGAGGTATTCCTTTATATCACTAGTGCAACTTGCTAAAGGACATGATAGGTGGTTTCTGTGTTCTAGATTGGTAATAAAAAGTGGTATCAGTAGGTCGAAAAGTGTGTCGTCTTTGAAAATGGTTGGCTTTAACATTAATCCTAAGGAAATATGTAAGTGCAAGCCAAAAAGAAAAAATGGAGTGATTCTATTAAGATTTTCCGTTGTAAAGCAAAGAGATGTCAAGGTTTTTTAGGGAAAATAATGTTGAAGTGGGATAAAACAAATTAGGTTAATTACACAAAAAAACAATTTCAAAAGTTTCATATGCATTTTTCATTAAATCCCAAAAGCTCAATTTCGCCTAAAATTAAACCTCCCCATCCTTCCACCAGAGTTTCAATCTAGCCCTCCCTAATCCATCTCCGTCATATTGAACTAATGGAAATTGGGCAATTTTATTTTAGGATTTTTTTTTTTTTTTTTGTAGGTAAGAAATAAGTTTTTAAGTACTAAAAAATAGATATTACAATGAGATCTCATATACATGCCCAAGAGGCAACCCACCTTTTGAGGACGGGAAACACATGCCTAGCTTTTCTACACTAAAAATTCTAACAATAACATACAATCGTAATCCAAAAGTTGTGCCAAATAAGCAACAATCAAATCAAGACGGCCTCACGATTTCATAGTGAGTCTTACTACTTGATTTCTTAGACTTGACAGAGAGGCTAACCTCTTTGAGCAAGTTTAAGATTAGCGTATTCTTTCAATGAGCTTTTTTCTTGGTTTCCACGCTTGAAGATCTGGGCTGTCCATGAACAATAAAAGTTCCATCCTAAAGGGATTGCAGAGCTTCTTTGGAACTTCAAGATCCTCTAGAGGCTAAGACATTTATATTACCCACATCCTCGACAATTTCTTTTCTTCCTTTGAAGCCTCTTCATTCGAATATCTTTTGAGGGTTACTCACTTTCAAAGAGGTGCACTGATTAAGCATGCTCTTAAGATCCGCATAAAAAGAAACCTCCTCATCGTTGCTGGCTACACAAGTATTGAGAATATCGATGCATTCGATGAAGATGGAAGAGGTGTAGGAACAAAGTTACCCATAGGAGCATTAACGACATCTTGCCTTTTATCTTTTTCGTTTCACTTCAACCCATTCACTTGGCTTGCCTTCCTTCCTTCGCTCTCGACCACTTCTTTGGCCTTTAACTCTTGTTTAGAGATTTCCAATGGGATTTGAAGTTAATCGTTTGATAACCCAGTAATTTACCTTTGTATCTCTTAAGGCTTTTTAACTACTTTTCATAGCAATCTTAGATTTAAATAAACCATTCCAAGGCGTAGAGATAACATTAGCATTATGGGAAGAAGACTTCACTCCAACCCATTGAAACTATGGCTTTGGACCATTTCGCTTCAATCTAACCTGGATAAGTCCATAGCACCCGCCAACCCCTCTACATTATGACATCTGAACCTCGATCATGGCCTTTGTCTCATTGCACATTTGTGGTTCTGCGTATTTCCCTTTGTTGTTTGTCTCAATATCCCCATTGGTTCAAGTATGGTTGTTTTGCCTGTGTCTTGTTCTTCAAGGAAGAGCCATGGTAAAATACTAGAACCTACCATGGCATTGTAAGCTTCAAGGAATCACAATAAGTGTCTTCAATGTCAAAATCATCATGTTCAAACCAAGTTCTAATTGCCTTTGCATATAGTCCATATTATTCTAGCTTTTTATTCTGGTTACTCAAAAAGCAACCCAAGAGGGTAGTGAATTGGGTTTCTAAATAAATTTCTAAATTAAAAAATATTCCCAAATAATAAACAATTAACAATATGAAACAATAAAGCACAGAGTAATAAATTAAAATTTAATCCAAATGAGAAATAAATATGAAGCAATATAAATGAGAGAATACCTAAAAAATAAATTAAAGCGTTGAAATGGAAGAGAGAACTAACACATAATTTATAATGGTTCTATTTGAAACTTTCAAGCCCACGTCCACTCTTCAAGATTCTTCTTGAGATTTCTTTACTATTAAGTCAAATGAGAAATTACACTCTCTAGCTTTACATGGTGTGCTAGTGAACCTTAATAATTGATCAACTCCCTTTATCACTCCAACTAACTAGGTTGTGAATCCGGTAATAGTCACATTTCTAACCCAAGTGATTTTATCTACAAAAATCACTCACAAAAAATATAGCTCTCTTTTACAAGAAAAATGATAAGGGATTGAAAACCCTTTTACAATAAAAAAGCTCAGGAAACACTCCACAAATTTCTCTCTTAAAAAAAATTATATAGCTCAATGAAAAATGCACAACACCATGTTTTTAAGAATTATTGAATATCACCACAATTTTTTCACCACTTCTATGTCTTTCTTTCTCTACTAAAGCTGCTTTTATAGCCATAGAAAAAAAACTAGGCTATTCGCTGCAAAAGAGATTCTAGGTAGGCTCCTCTTTTCCTTCTATTTTTTTTTTTTCCATTTGAATTCATTAACCTTTTGGACTTGCATCATTTTTGCCCAAGAAACACTTCAAATCAATCAAAAGGAGGAAAAATGAATAAGAAAAAAGATATGAAAAATGATTTGAATTTTTTTTTTATATATTAAATTAAAGTATTCAAAAGATGCACAAATAAATTTAGTTATTTTCAAATCGGTGCAATCTATATCAAAATGACAAATTTTATTTTTACAAAATTTTCAAAAATTGGTTAATAGATGGTATTCAAATAAAGATGCTATTTCCTTTCTATCTCAAACCCCGCATGCATCTAAGCCACGCATCCTCTCATATAGATCAAATCAAAAAGAAAGGACACAAAAAGATGATTTTTGTTTTTTTAACTTTAGTGAATGGAGAAAGCTCCTAACTTCCTTTTGGTTCTCTCCAAAAACAAATTTCCTTTTCCTTTTTTAACCCTATTTTGTGTTAAATGATTGTAAAACATATAAATTAAAAATCACCCAAATTTATCTCATAATATTTTAGACATCATCAAAATCAAACCATAGGATTAACAATCTCCCCATTTTTATGATGGCAATATATGTATGGTTTTTGACGCGAAAATTAAAATCAAAGAGCAATTTCATTTATGAATTACAAAGAATAAAGATATCCTATACAATTGAAGTATAAGTGTAATTCAAGTTCACATTTCTTCTCCCTTGACATCATCATCAAAATAAAATGATTAATGCAAGTAAGGAGTAAGAAAAAATATTTAGAATAATGTGAAAATATAATTTTTGAAACAACTCCCCCTCATATCATGAATATTTTAAAAGGTCCCCCTCAAATCATGGATATATTAAAATATATAAGTTCAAAAAAAAAAAAAACTCACAATAGAAATGTTGGAGTTTATTTTACATTAAAATCATCAGCTACTTCATATCAAACCTAATAATCCAAGATTTATAAATATGAGTTAGAATCCGAATTTAAGAAATCGATTAAACATTCCAAGTTCTTTTGAATAAAACAAAATGGATTTTTGTTTAGGGGCTTTGTGAAAATGTCTGCCAATTGCTTCTCAGCATTTATAAATCCAAGCTCAATATCCCCTTTTTGAACATGATCGCGTATAAAATGATGTCTAATCTCAATGTATTTAGTTCGAGATTGTTGAATTAGTTTCTTAGTCAAATTTATTGCACTTGTGTTATCACATTTAATAGGAATATGATCATAATGCAAATTAAAATCCTCCAATTGTTGTTTCAGCCATAATATTTGAGCACGACTCCCAACTACTATATATTCAGCTTCAGCAGTGGATAAAACAACTGAGTTTTGCTTCATACTAAACCAAGTCCTAGAAATTGACAAGTTTCACTAGTGCTCTTTCAGTCTACTAAACTACTGGCATAACCGGCATCCAAAAAACCAATTAGTTCAAATGAGACACCTTTTAGATAAAATAATCCCAAGTTTTGAGTATCGACAAGATATCTAAAAATTCGCTTAATGAGAAATAAGTGTGATTCTTTTGGATTAGATTGAAATCTAGTACACATGCATACACTAAACATTATATCGTGCCTACTTGTTGTAAAGAGTAAGGATCCAATCATACTCAAGATTTCTTCTCATCTACCAGCTTACCATTTTCATCTTTGTCAACCTTTGTTAATAGACTCATTGGAGTTCCCATTGGCTTTGTGTTTTCCAATCCATATTTCTTAAGTAGTTCTTTTGTGTAATTGGAATGGTTAATGAAAATCCCATCCTCTATTTGCCTGATTTGAAGTCTGAGAAAATATTTTAGTTCACACATCATGCTCATTTCGAACTCACCTTGCATGCACTTAGAAAATTCCTCACACAAAGTTTCATTAGTAGCTCTAAATATAATATCATCTACATATATTTTTACAATAAGAAAATCATCATTTTTGGTTTTAACAAAAAGAGTTGTGTCAATGTTTCCTCTAGTAAAACCATTTTCAATCAAAAATTTGCTTAAGCGTTCATACCACGCACGGGGTGCTTGTTTCAAACCATATAGAGCTTTTGAGAGTTTAAAAACATGATTTGGAAATTCATGATTTTCAAAGCCAGGAGGCTGTTTAACATAAACTTCTTTTGAAATATAACCATTAAGAAAAGCACTTTTAACATCCATTTGATATAGTTTAAAATTTTAAAACAAGCAAATGCTAAAAGCATACAAATGGCTTCTAATCTTGCTACAGTTGCAAAAGTTTCATCAAAATCAATACCTTCTTCTTGATTATATCCTTGTGCAACTAATCTAGCTTTATTTCTAATAATAATACCGGATTCATCAAGTTTATTTTGAAAAATGCATTTGTACCAATTATGGAGTGGTTTTTGAGGGCGAGGACCAAAATCCAAACTTGGTTTCTTTTCAAATTGGTTTAATTCTTCTTGCATTGCTAAAATCCAATTTTCATCATTTTCAGCCTTCAAAAAAAATTTAGGTTCAATTTGAGAAATGAAGGCTAAATTACTACAAATATTTCTAAGAGAGTTTCGAAGTTATTATACCTTTAGAAGTATAACCTATAATTTGATCCGTGGGATGATTCCATGTAAATTTCTATTCTGTTGCTAAATTCCGATTGTCTCCCCATTGAACTTGTTGAAGTTTTTTCGGTTCATCTTTTTTAGATTGATCAATTTTTTTGGAAATATCTAAGTTTTCCACTTCTTGCTCAATATCTGCATCATCATTAAGCTTGTAATATTCTTGGAAATAGACTAGTTAGATTCATCAAATACAATATGTATTGATTCTTCAACAATTAAAGTTCATTTGTTAAACACGTGATATGCTTTCGTTGTTGGAGAATAACCAAGAAAAATAACTTCATCAGATTTAGAATCAAATTTTTCCAAGTTATCTTTGTCGTTGATCAAAACAAAACATTTACACCCAAAGGCGTGAAAATGACTTATGTTTGGTTTTCTTCCTTTCCATAGCTCATATGGGGTTTTCTTTAAAATGGATCTAATCATAGCCCAATTTACAATGTAACAAGCAGTATGAACGGCTTCAGCCCAAAAATATTTTGGTAGAGAGTTTTCACAAAGCATGGTTCTAGCCATCTCTTCTAGAGTACTATTCTTCCTCTCAACTACACCATTTTGTTGAGGAGTTCTAGGAGCCGAGAAATTATGGTTTATACCGCTTTTCATTACAAAATTTTCAAAACTAATCATTATCAAGTTCTATACCATGGTCCGTCAGATACTTGAAATAATAAAACCTTTTCATTTTGAAGCTTCCTACATAATTTTGAAAAGATTGGAAAGCTTCATCCTTATGAGCTAGAACTTAACCCATGTAAATCTAGAGAAATCATCAACTACAACAAGAATGTATTGTTTGCCACCAAGAAATTTTAATTTGTTTTCCTCGTTGGCATGCATCACATAATTTGTCTTTTTCAAAAGAAATTATAGGAAGTTCAATGACTAAATCTTTTTTAGAAAGTTATGAAATTAAATCCATGTGAGCATCACCAAGTTTTCTATGCCACAACCAACTATTATCACTAAGTGCGTAAAGGCATGTAATGTTAAAAGATAATAAATCAAAAATTAAAAACATAAACATTTTCATGCTTGCACAACAAACAAAGTCATATTATCTTTGAGATTTTCTATTTTGCAAAGAGATTTTTCAAAGATAACTCTATTTCCTTGCCACACAATTGACTAATACTAAGTAAATTATGTTTCAATCCATCAACAAGTAAAACATTTTCGATAATGTAAGACTCGACTCTTACCAATACTACCTACACCGATGATTTTTCTTTATTGTTGTCTCCAAATGTTACACATCCACCATCTTTTAGAGATAAGGAAGTGAATGCCGATTTGTCTCCCGATCATGTGTCTTGAACATCTACTATCCAAGTACCATTTTCCTTTTCCTAATTTTGCCTTATAAAGCACACCTATATAAAAAATCAAGTATTTGGTTTTGGTACCCATATCTTCTTGGGTCTATGATGATTAGTTTGTAAATTACTTGATTTTGGATCCCATCTCATGTTTGTTCCTAATAATTTTTTCTTGTAAGGACAGGATGAAAATAAGTGTCCTTTTCTAAAACAATAATGACAAGTAATATGTGGGCTACTAGATGAGCAAGCTTTAACAAAGAAATTTTTATAAAAAGTTTATTTCTTGTGAGGTTTGTATCCAATACCCGTTTTGTCGAAAACACATCTTTGATTTCCAAGTTAGTGATTTAAATTTTATTTTCCTTGTGTGAATTTAAAAATTATTTATTTAAATCTTCTATATTTTTTTTTAAAGAATTATTATCAATTTTCAAATCATTTGAAGAATTTTTCAAAGAATCATTTTCCTTTTTCAAACTTTCATTTTCATTGACAAGCAAAGCAATAGTAGAATTTTTTGAAATTATCTTTTAAAAATCTTCACGAAGTTCCTCTACAATATCTAGAAATTCTTCATAGGAAAAAGAGTTTTCGATTACCTCATCATCTTCAATCCCCATGAAGCAAAGTTTTGCCACTGCCAAGTCACTTGATTCCCTAGCTGAGCTACTGTAGTCACTTTTTTCCCATGCTGCCATGGCTCTTTTGCTCTTCTTCTTTTCCTTCATCTTCTTTAAGTTAGCACAATCATATTTAATGTCACCCGGTTTCTTACACTCATAACAGATTATTTGATCTTTCTTTTCTTCATCTTTATTGAATGATTTTTTGTGAAATCTTTTTTAAATTGTTTATCTCTTTTCAATAAATTTTTAAACTTTTTAGTGACCATGGCAATGTCACCATCCTCATCACTTGAGTTGTTATCGTCTTCAACTTTTTCTTGAGTTGATGTTTTAAATGTGATTCCATTCTTCTTCTTGTCATTGTCATCATCGTCGGTCTTCATCAATATCTCATGGGTCATTAATGACCCAAGAAGTTCATCTAAACCAAGTGTGTTGAGATCCTTCGCTTCCTGGATTGTCGTCACTTTCGGTTCCCAATTCTTTGGCAAGCACCTAAAAATTCTTCTTACCATTTCACTGTTAGTATATACTTTACAAAGATTTTTCAAAGAATTTGTAATATCAATATATCTGGTAAACATTTCAGAAATAGATTCATCAGATTTCATTTTGAATAATTCATAATTATGAACAAGCACACTAATACATGACTCCTTAACTTGATTTGTGCCTTCATGCGTGACTTCTAATTTATCCCAAATTTCTTTAGCAATGTCACACGCAAAAATTCTATTAAATTCATTAGGATCAAGTGCACAATATAATATATGTTTGGCTTTAGCATTTGCTTGAATACTCTTAATATTATTTCATCCCATTCATCTTCTATTTTAGGGACTTTCTTTGTATCTACAATTTTGAAAGGAATATTTGGACAATTGTTAATAATTTTTCATACCGTATAGTATGTACCTTGAATATATATCATCATTCTATTTTTCCAATAACTATAATTAATTCCAGAAAAATGTTGAGGCTTGGAAGGTCAGTGACCATCAATAATTTGTGCTCCTATAATTGTTGCCATTCATCAACTCTAAGACTGTTAAGTCAAAAAAAATACTACCAATTGTTATCCAAAAAGTAACCCAAAAGGGGGGGGTGAATTGAATTTCTAAATAAATTGCTAAATTAAAAAAATATTCCCAAATAATAAACAATTAACAATATGAAACAATAAAGATGAGTAATAAATTAAAATTTAATCCAAATGAGAAATAAATATGAAGCAATATAAATGAGACTAATAAAAATAAATTAAGCGAAGGAACGGAAAAGAGAGCAAACACAAAATTTATAGTGGTTCAGCTCAAACCAAGCCTACGTCCACTCCTCAAAATCCTCCTTAAGATTTCTTTACTATTCATCAAATAAAAATTACACTCCTACCTTTACAGGTGCTAGTGAACCTTAATAATTAATCAACCCTGATCACTCCAGCCAACTAGTTGTGAATCTGGTGCTAGTCACACCTAACCCAAGTGATTTTATCTACAAAAGTCACTCACAAGAAATATAACTCTCTTTTATAAGAAAAATGATAAGGGATTGGAAACCCTTTTACAATAAAAGCTCAAACACACAACAAATTTCTCTCAAAGAAATTATATAGCTCAATGAAAATGCACAACACAATGTTTTAATAATTCTTGAATATCACCCACAATTCTTCACCACTTCTATGTCTTTTCTTTTCTCCACAAAGCTTCTTTCATAGCCATAGAAAAAAAAACTAGCCGTTGTAAAGAGATTCTAGGTAGGCTCCTCTTTCCTTCTATTTTTCTTTCATTTAAATTCATTAGCCTTTTGGACTTGTATCACTCTTGCCAAGAAACACTTCAAATCAATCAAAAGAAGAAAATGAATAAGAAAAGATATGGAAATGATTTGAATTTTTTTATATATTTTAAATTAAAGTATTCAAAAGATGCACAATAAATTTATTTATCTTTAAATCTGTGCAATCTATATCAAAATGACAAATTTTATTTTCATATTTTGTGTCAAATGATTGTAAAAAATATAAATTAAAAAATCACAATTTATCTCATAACATGTTAAACATCATCAAAATCAAACCATGGGTTTAACATTTTCATTGGCTTGATTTGAATTATTAGGGACCAATTTCTTTTTCACCAAGCTAGATTAGAATTTTTAAGTGAGATTTTGGATGAGCTACCTCGCTTGTTTCTTAATTTCTTACCCATTTTCAGCAAATAGATTGGGTAAAATGGGGATTTGAAACCTGAACACGATAGGTCAAGGTTGCTCACTCTCTGTCTTTGCAGATCGTTGATCGGTGAATCACTGGACAAGATCACTAGAGATCACATATCATAGTAGCTAAAAATTTTAGATTTAAACCCACATGTTGAAGCAATTGTATCTCTCTCGTTATAACTCTCTTTCGCCTCATTAGTTCACCTCATGGTTTCATTCCACCCCTTATACGTCTTGTTTCACCTCTTTTTGCATGTCAAGCTCCAAAAGTTGGCTAAATAAATTTTTTCTCTCTTTGAGCAACACTTTATATTCAAACCCACATATTTAAGCACTTACATCTCCTCGTTGTAACTCTGCTTCGCCTCATTTTGCGTCGTTAGATTCACCTCATGACATAGTTTTCATTTCACCTCATACGACTTATTTCACCTCTTTTTGTGTGCCATCAAAGCTCCAAAAATTGGCCAAAATAAGATCCTTTTTTTCTTCCTCTATCTTCTATCTCCATGTTTTTTCCTCCTTCCTTTCTACAATTATTCTCTCTTTTCCTTTTTCTTCATGGTCATTCCACCAAGCTCATGGTAGCCACCGAACCTTCGACAGTGACGGTGGCGGTGTATGGAGGTTTATGACTTACAAGAAGGGGAAAAAAACGTAAGGGTGGGAAAGGGCCATGAAAGAAGAAAAAAGAGGAAAATAGAGAATAATTTTGGAAAGAAAGGAGAAAGAAAGAAGCATGGAGATATAAGACAGAGGGGGAAGAGAGAGAGAGAGAGAGAGAGAGAGAGAGAGTGAGAGAGAAATCTTATTTTTGACCAACTTTTGGAGCTCCAACGACATACAAAACGAGGTGGAACAAGGCATATGAGGGGTGGAATGAAAACTAGGCTATGAAATGAATCCAATGACGTGAAAATGAGGCGAAACGGAGTTATGATGAAGGGGAGATAAGTGTTTGAACATGTGGGTTTGAATTTGAAAATTTTGCCTAAAGAGAGAAAAATCTTATTTTTTGCTAACTTTCAGAGCTCTGATGGAATGCAAAAAGAGGTCAAACAAGGCATATCAGGATTGAAATGAAAATTAGGCCATGAGGTGAATCTAACGATGCAAAAATAAGGCGAAACGGAGTTACAACGAGAGAAATACAAATGCTAAAACATATGGGTTTGAATTTGAAATTTTGCCCAGATTTCTGTTAGTTCAATATGATGGAGATAGACAGGGAGGCCAGATTGAAACACGGATGGAAAGATAGTGTTTAATTTGTTGGAATTGAAAACCTAAGGTTTAAAATGAACCCAAAAAATTAATTACATGATAAATATTAATAATTAAAATTATTTTTATTTTTATTAATGTGTAATTAATTTCCCCTCTCTCTGATACCACTGTGCAGTGGTTGTCCCTGTTTTTTAGTATGTGTGAAACGAGGGGTATATATACCAATTTGAAAAAAAAAAAAATCAAATCAAATCAAATCAAATATTAAAATACTATTAAAAAAATCAAATAATCAAATCAAATATTAAAATACTATTAAAAAAATCAAATACTAAAATAATCTATTTTAATTTTTGGTTTTCAAAAATAGATTTAATGACTGTAAACACTATTTTTATTGGTTGGTTGGAGGAAAATAACCTACTTGTTTCACATCAAATAAGTATAGATTTTACAAAACTTGGAGCCGTATATCAAATTAATTATTCAGTAATGTTACGAACTTAGACATAAAAACTCAAAAAAAATTAGAATTTCACATTAATGGCTCAAATTCATTTCATATGTGAACTTCACACTTTATTAATTTAATCTCCACCATCCAAATCTATTTCTAAGTCCATTTTGAGTCACAAATTCTAGGCCTAGTTTTTTTTTGTTAATTACTGGTTTTGTTTTTCAAAGCAGTAGTTTGAGCAATGCAAACAATTGGTTTATGGATTTTTCACTAATAAAATAACATTCTACCACCTACAATTTCACATTACTTTGCTAAATACAATACAGAACTAAAAAATGCTAAAAAAAATTAAATTCATTGAGGGTTGGATTTTATGTGATTAAATTTTAAATCAATCAATAACTAGCATCCAGTAGTTAAAATTTGTGTCAAAGTATTTAGGGTATTTTGGAAAGATAATTAAAGTTTACTTTTGGTTTTTAACCAAGCTTTTTGGCTTTTTTGAAAAGTGATTTGGAAAGTTAGTAAAAAGTTACTTTTTGGCTTTTTTTGGTTAATATTTGTTTATAATGTCACATCACAATGTAATGACCAAAATACCCCCACCCAATTATGAAAATTTACATTTTCACCCATTTGGGAGGTTAGTTGATGTAATTTCATAGCCTGCATTTTGATGCTTCCCAAATGGTTTTGTTGGCTTTTTTTAGCTATTTTTTTTTTGAAGCTACGTAAGCCTTTTAACTTGGGTTCCCAAATCACCACTTAGTGTAATTTTTGCATATCATTTACAAAAAAAAGAGTTTAATAAATAAATTTTAAAAACTTAATTATTAAGAAAGTGAAGAAGGTTTGTTTTGAACTACAAGTTTTGGATTATTAATTTTGAGCTTTTAAGAAGCTGATGAGAGACTTGTATACCATGAAGTCAAAATCTTTTGTTTATCCCATTGTAGCCGGTTTTTCGTGCTCTTCGAAGGGGTTTAATCTCTTTGGATACAATAGCCGTACAGTTCGGACTACCATAATTCTGAATCTGACTTCACAAGCGCAATGTAAAACAGAAAAACACAAATGAGAGTCTAAATCCGGCAAATCTTTTGAAAAATCTATTTACAATCAGAAATGCCAAAATGGACTACATTGTCAAATTTCAGAGTCGCCACCCAAATATTTTTAAAAATTTTAAGAAACCCTTGACTCGTGGCAAATGCCACTTATCCGTTATAACCAAAGTGTCTCGGCTCGGGGACTCAAGTATGAGAGGGAGAGGTCATGAATTAAACACCCCACTTACCGATCAAAGATCGGCCTCTACTAATTATGATGTAATTTTTATGTACATTATATGCTCATATTCTGATTATTATGCTAACATTACTATGCGAGGCACACAAGTATAGACTACGCCACTGAATTTGGAATGCTTCAATTTCATGTTTATTTGAAAAAGTTTTGAATGTATGCTACTTGAAAAAGCAAGCTCACATGTACATTTATCAAAGTCATACCAATTTAAGCGAAATAGCCTTTATCCACAGGCATTCAAAGAGATATTTCAGATAAGCATTTTGCCTCATGGTATTATGTTTGATATGGCAACACAAACACACATGCAATATACTAAAGCAAAAAATACTCACCTAGTACTCAACCGAGGTAAGCCAAAGAGAAAAAAATAATTAGAAAAATGCATGCTCCAATATGCAAGTGACTTGTCACACCCCGTATTTTATTACTCGAATAACATTACCAATATTCATTAATCAAGTCCATTTACAAATGTCAATTCATCATTTGATGAAATGATGAATAATTAAATATATATATTCCCTCTCGTGATACAACGATGACATTTTCATACAAATAAAAGAAATGCCCGAAGGCTTACAATAAAAGAGATGACATTACTCTTTACAACAAAAAAAAAATAGCACTCAGCCAAACTAACAAATGAAGTAGTACAATCCATCACTACATTACACTTATGAAATGGTAAAACTCATTATTTGATCTTCAAATCCGAAAAACATTCCCTGTACACATGTACAGGCAGGGGGTAAGCAACCACTAGCTCACCAAACAATCTCATATTAAAACATTAGAAGATATGCGAGTACCAAAATAGTTATACATATACGTGAAATCATATCATCTCAAAACCATATGATTCTATTACATAATCTCTTGAACCTAATTTATTTTAATTAACCACAACTAGTTAATTTAAATAAATAAACATGCTTCAAAAACAACATAACATCCTTTTCAATTCATTCAATTAGCTATTTGTCAATGGAATCAAATAGTTAAACAATTCATAATGACATTTAACAAAGCATCAATACATTTTATACAGTCTTATGAGCTGAATGCATATGTCATGTCATGCTCAAAATATTTTTCGTATCTTTTAAAAATCTTATGCACAATGTCAATTTGAAAACATATTAATCTAACAATTTCAATAAAATTTCAAGGTGGTAAATACGACACAGGTAATCCCTAGGTTGATATCTGCAAGTAGACTATACAAGTACTACAAATTTGTCATTTTTACCAGTATTAACTAGAAGGCTCGACACCTATAATTTGTCATTTTTACCAGTATTAACTGGAAGACTCGACACCTGTAATCTGTCATTTTTACCAGTATTAACTGGAAGGCTCGACACTTATCATCTACACCACCTTTCAAGACTTACCACCAAATTTACGCCAAAATCATTTCATGAAAACTTGTTTCCCAACATTCCTTTCTCAATGCAAAGTTTTCAAATCAAATTTCAAAGCTCATCATTATCAAATGAATTGATATGCCAATGCAATGGTTAATAATACAATGTAATATTTCTTCCACTTTCAATACTTCGACACAATATACCCATTGTGATCAAAATTCTCATTTCTCATTTCAATATAATTTCTTAAGATGAATATAAATACTTTTATTCTAATTCATCCATAGGACAACAAAATTCTCACACTTAGAGTAATCTCAACCATTTAGTCACTTCAAGACTATATCAACATTTTTAACAACAATTTTCAAAATTTCAACAATTCTCATATTCCATGAAAACCATCATTTATATGTAAACAAATAAACAATTTTTCAAATATCATTTATTTTGGCACACAAAATAAATATAACATCTTCAAAGTTTGTCAACATCTTTCTTAAAACCCCCAATTTCTAAGTTTTCACCAAAACCACTCATCTTCATTTATTGAAAGAAAGTCATCAAAAACATCTCTTCAATCCTCATAGTTCAAAACCCCAATTTCTATTTTAAAAGGAACAAGAAAGTAAACCCACTTTCAAAAAAAAAAAAATCTCTCATCTTCTTCAATCAACAATCAATTTTCAAAACAAATCAAAGGATGATTTCAAAAATCATCTAGATCTTGCAAAAAAAAAATATATATATATAACTATATTTCAATATGACCATTTTTCATACTAAGCTATTTAAAGAGATAATATTTTTATCAAATTCTCTACCAATAACAATTTCACAACTTTTTCTAAAATTACTTAACCAACATGATATTTACATCAAAAATTATGAAATATACCCAATAGTAACATTTTCAAGGTTATGTGTAACGCGTATTTTATTACTCGGATAACCTTACCAATATTCATTAATTAAGTCCATTTACAAATAAAATTTCATCCTTAGATGAAATGATAAATAAATAAATATACATATTCTCTCGTTGTACAACAATGACATTTACATACAAATAAAAGAAATATCCCGAGGCTTACAATAAAAGAGAGGACACTACTCTTTATAAAATAAAATAAAATAAAAATAACACTCACCCAAACAACAAATGAAGTAATACAATCCATCATTACATTACACTTATGAAATGGTAAAACCCATTGTTTGATTTTCAAATCAAAAGCATTCCTCGTATATGTATAGGCAGGGGTGAGCAAACCACTAGCCCACCAAGCAATCTCATATTAAAACATTAGAAGTTATGTTGGCACCAAAATACTCATACATTTACTTGAAATCATATCATGTCAAAACTATATAATTTTATTACATAATCTCTTAAATCCAATTTATTTAATTAATCACAACAAGTTAACTTAAATAAATAAACATGTTTCAATAGTAACAGGACATCCTTTTCAATTCATTCAATTATTTCATTATCAATTGAATCAAATAATTAAACAATTCATCAAATCTATTTTATACAATTTTATGAGATGAATACATATGCCATGTCATGCTCAAAATATTTTTCTCATCTTTTGAAAATCTTACGACAATGCCATTTTGAAAACACATTAATCTAACAATTTCAATAAAATTCCAAATGGTAAATATGACTTAGGTAATCCCTAAGTCGGTGTCTGCAAGTAGACTATACAAGTACTACCAATTTGTCATTTTTACCAAGATAACTAGAAGGCTCGACACCTATAATCATTATTTTCACCAAGATAACTAGAAGGCTCAACACCTATCCGTACGAGTTTCTAGTCTTTCACCATGGACACTCAGGCCAACTTAACCAATACCAACTACACCCCCTATCCGGACTTACCAACGTATTTACCAAAAACAAAACAATAGATCTTGTTTCATAAAACAATTTCTTTAAAACCATAACCTTCCAATGCAAGATTAAAAATCAATTTCAATAGTGGTTCGATAAAATGATAATACAAAATGTACAATCCTTCATATGATTCCATTTCCAATTTCCTCCACACAATTCTCTATTGTGATCAATTTCCATATCTTTATCAATGTAATATCATGATACAATCCCAAGAGATAATATAACAATGCCAATGTTCCTATATTTACCACATGTAAATCAACAACTTCTAACTTAGTCTTTTCAAGACAATTCAACAATATTCCTTATATAAAACAAACTTCCAAAGTCAAATATTTTCTTACCTTTCCAAAAATCTCCTCATTTAAATACCAACGTGAAAATCCTCTACCGCTTATCAAAACTAAAACTTCTAAGCAATAGGTTCATCAATAGCAAGAATATATGACACCAAAGTGGGTTCAAGTTTTCATCGATTTTAACTCACATACTTTATTAATGAAATGTAATTACAATCTTTTCAAAACTCATCCCCATTCTAAACATTAAATAGAATCAAATTCTTATTTTTCTCATGCAAGTGAAATCTCGAGATCTTCAAGTTTAATCATAATTCTCAATAAGCATAAGTGAATATTCTAACATTTAATCAATTATATCAAAATCTTCTCTTGACTATAAATATAAAATATAACGTGAGTGTTCACTTTCTGATTATCAACATCAACCGCATCAAATTAAACCAATGAAAGATAAATAAATAAATAAATAAAAGTTTTGATAACTCATTCTTGTTTTAATCCAATTTATCCATTTGTTCCAAACGAGCTAAAATCATATTCTTTTCCTTTATTGTCAAAATCTGCCAAAATAATTCGAATATCTCATATATGAATTTTAGGTATTATTATGATAACATAACTCAACTAGTAAAATTATGGACCAAATACCATATCACATCAACTTAATCTAGCTTAATTTTTCCAAATCTCATTCTTGGTCAACATCATCACTTTTAATCTCATAAAATTAAAAGTTAGAATTTAAACCCAATAACACTCCTTTAATTACGAAGGATTTTAAATAGTAACCAAACTAATTTAATTCATCAAATTAGTAAATCCATTAAATTCACCATCTTCCAAATTAATAAAACCAAACATAAATTCACATGACTCATCACTCAAAATACCCTCACATTTCATGCCTAACCACTTTTCCCAAATCTCTACAAACTACAATTTCACAACTTTTCTAAAATTAATAAATTAACATTTACAAAATATCATAAATATCACACTTTTAGAGTCTTAAATCACAAAATCATTCTATAATCTCAACTTAACAATTCACACCATATTCATCAATATCAATTTATTTTTTCTTCTCAAAAATAAATTCCAAAACTCAAAGATGAGATAAATATTTCAACATTATTTTCTCAAAATAAATTATCTAACCATAATATGAGGTAGATACAACTCATACAACTATTTATTTTATTTTATTTTCGGATTTTTAACAAGTATTTCCAACACAAGATGATTTTTCCAGATCAATTTAAAAATAACAATATTCTTAACATTTCAGCATAATTTCTCTTCCAAATATTACCAACAAAATCTGAAAATATATATATATATATGCAATACCTCTTATAATGATATATTTTCTCAAAATAATCCTAACATAGCTTTAATGTAAAAATATGAAGAAAGTCTCTACCTCAAATAATGAAGAAAAGCAGATCTGAAAGGCAAATCTTGCCCGATCATGAATCCGAAACTACCATTGTGAAGATCACGACGAGTTCTCCAACTTTTATTTACAAAATTTCACTCTAAAGACTCCCATTCTAAACTCAAAACTTGAATATCCATAAGAGAGAGAGAGAGAGAGAGAGAGAGAGAGAGGCAAGCCCTCTGCTCACCAAAATGGGGGAAAAACAAAAATGGAGAAGAAAGGAAAAAGTATGATGAAAAAGGAAAAAGGGGAGGGAAGTGGAGGACAACCCCACATGGGTTTGCTTCTCCATGGGTATAACATCACAAAACTTAATATAAAATATATTGTCAAATATTTTAAACTTTGATAACATAAATTATAAAATGATATAATTTTTCTCATTACAAAAATATAATCACAAAATGTAATATTTTGTTCACTACGACAAATATACCCAATTTTATTTTTTGTAATATATAATTTTTCACCATATGGTACACACCATAAAATCAACTATCAAATATTTATTATAATCCTATATAATAAATAATAACGACTCCTAAGATGGTTACTATCAATCACCTAATTAAAAAGGACCAAACAGTTAAACATGAGTCATTAAACAAACTCAAATTAAATTAAATCTAAATCATGGGTCTCACCCATAAATCAAACATGGTCTAATTATATACCGAAATAGTCCCAAAAAATTTATCTCAAATCCTGGTCCTAACACCCAAAACTCAATTTCAAATTCGCTATAAATTAAACTGAACACCAATCAGTCCGTGAATTTTCATAAAATAAATACTATCATTAAATTTTGAAATTTTTATCCAATATGCTAGACTCATATGGGAACAACATATAAAAATTTCATAATGCTTTGAGATCGGGAACTATTTTTAAAAATACAAAACTGAACTATTTTTGCATAGAATTTACACAACAATCAAATTCAAAAATTTGCTCAATTAAATTATGCATTGGCTATTTAAAAATATATATTTTTTGGGTCAATACATTATGAGTTTGAAAGTCCACATTTCACATTTTTATTTTTATAAAAATGAACATAACTTAATTATCAACATATCATCTTTTATAAAATATCATAAATATAACATTTTTAGAGTTTTTAATCCCAAAATAACTCTATAATCCCAACTTAAGCATTTACTCAATATTCATCAACATAAATTTATTTTTCTCAAAATAAATTCTAAATCAAAGATAAAAAAAATATTTCAACTTAATATTTCTCAAAATAAATCATCTAATCATAATATGATGTAGATATAATTCATACAACTATTAAAATTAAAATTTTAAATTATTAGCAACAAAATTTCAACACAAGGTGGTCTTCCCAAATCAACCTCAATACCACTTTTCTTTAACATTCCAACATAATTATTCTTCCAAAAATTACCTAACAAAAATCTAATATATATATATATATATATATATGTGCAATACCTCTTATAATGATATATTTTCTCAAAATAACCCTAACATGTCTTTAATGTAAAAATATGAAGAAAAACCCTACCTCAAATATGAGGAAAAGTTAATCTTAGAATGCAAATATCACCTGATCATGAATCCAAGAACACCATTGTGAAGATCACGACGAGTTCTCCAACTTTCATTTACAACACTTTTACAAAATCTCACTCTAAGAACTCTCATTTAAAGCTCAAAGATTGAGCAACAATGGAGGAAAAGAAAAGAGAGAGAAGAGATGGTGAGGTGAAAGAGAGCAGAGCTCTCTGCTCAAAATAAAAAAGGAAAAGTAAAAGTGGAAGAAAAGAATAGCACACTAGTAAGGCCAACCTCACGTGGGTTGTCACCTACCACACAATTGTATTATTTAAAATTTATAATAATATCTCAAAATTTTATAATATAAAATATAAAATGATATAATTTTTCTCACCATAATATATAATATTTTTGTACACCACAAAATATAATATTTTGCTCACTACGAAATATACACATTTTCATTCTTTATAAAATATATAATTTTTCACCATATGGTACATACCATAAAATCAATTATCAAATATTTATTATAACCCCTATATAATAAATAATAACAACTCCCAAGGTAGTTACTACCAATCACATAATTAAAAAAGACCAAACAATTAAACATGAGTCACTAAATAAACTCAAATTAAATTAAATCTAAGTCATGAGTCTCACCCATAAGCCAAACATGGTCCAATTATATACCAAGATAGACCCAACAAATTTATCCAAATCATGATCTAAACATTCAAAATTAAATAACAAAATTATGCTATAAATTAAACTGAACACCAATCAGTCCGTGAATTTTTATAAAATAAATACTTATCATTTAATTCTGAAATTTTTATCCAACGTGCTAGACTCATATGGGAACAACATATAAAAATTTCATAATTTTCTGAGATCAGAAACTATTTTTAAAAAATACAAAACCGAACTGTTTTCACACAAAATTTACACAGCAATCAAATTCGAAAATTCGCTCAATTAAATTATGCACTGGCTATTTAAAAAAAAAAAAATTGGATCATTACAACTAATGCAACACATAAAATGCAACTACTAAGTCCGATTTATTTAACATGTCCTACAAATCAACTCAAAGCATGCGGTAACGCACGTATTCAAGTAAGTAAGAAATGACAACAATGTTAGAATAATGAACTGAACCCAATGCATACAAAAATAAATACAACACATGACAATGATATGAAACGAAAAATATAATACTACCATAGTAAGCATATAAATAAAAGGGAGAAAAAAATGAGGGTTGGAAGACATATAAATATTACAAGTGTTACAAATTTGCCCTCGCACAAGAAGGTCCGAATGAATATCTTAATTAACTAATTATTACAACACCAAATGAATTAACTAAATTAACTAACTATTACAAATTAGAATGAATCTAACTAATTAATTACACATACTATATTAAAGTACTTAATTAATGGACTTGAACGAGAAGCGAGAAGCCGCATGCACACAACTGAGAACATCCTCCCAAAAACCTCTCGCTTTGTCGCTAATCTATTCTGCTTTGCAATGTAAAATTATTCTTTTGGCCTCAAATTCGCTCTATTCTCGTAAAATGCTACAACTTCAGGTAAAATTAGTGGCCGGCCTTGAAAAGTGGTCGGCCGTACAAAATGGTGGCCAACCGACCACTGCTTTTGAGGGATACCCTACTGCCACAGAACTGAAACAAAGCAAAAACAAAGTGTTTTCAAGAGATGTTTATCCTCTCTGCCCTTCCCTATCATAGAGATGATCAAGGGATGAGTAGATTCAATTCACAAATCATCAATTGTCACAAATTTGTTGCGTGATGATCTATGAACCGATAAAACAAAAGCTCAATAAAATTAAACAAAAGACGAACAACAACTCCTCTTTATCATGGAGTTACCTTAAGGAAAATTGTGGACATTGCTTCATGAATCATTGAACATCACTAAAAAGTATGCAATGGTCCACGACACAATGGGTTCAATATAACATTCGATTAAACCCAACTCAATTTTATTACCTTTTTTTACCTCTTTTACTCCAATTTTATTAGCCTTTTTTACATTACCTTTCCATTTCTTATGTTTTCTTCATTTTTGTCCAAAAGTGTAGATTATGTCCATTAAGTCCAAAAGCAATAAAGATAACAACCATGACTTGACCCAAGAAATGAACTTGTCAAGCCCTTTACTCGAGGAGAAATTACAAAAGAATAATCAAACTCATGTACAAGCGATAATAAATTTTAAGTCAAATCCAAAATAAGCGATAATGACTAGTCAAACTCAAAGAGAGTGATAATAACTAATCAAACCCAAAATGAGCGATAATGACTCTAAATCCAAACTTTATAATAAGCTATAATTAAACTTTCCTTGGTGATTTCCAAGGGTCTAAACTAGAAAGTTAGTCCCTTAGAAGTAATGCACCGTCAATAAAGAGAAGTGTCAAATAAGAGGTTGTGATTAGCATGAGAGAGATGTAATACCTTGGTAATGAACCTCCGAAGAGATTAAACCATTAAGTATGGAAAGTCTCTTTCTTATGCCTTGAGCAACAATCTAGTGTTAGATACAACTCTTAATCAAAAAAAGCAAAGAAATGAGGGAGATTGCAGCAGTGAATATGCAAATATGATTATTACAAATGTGAGTATTTATATGAAAACTATATAAAGAAAGCTATCAACTCAAATAGATTGGTGGCTATGGCCTAAACACCCAAATCCATGAAGACTTACAACAACACAATCATAGTATTCAAAGCATAAACTAAATAAACATACTAAACAGCCCCTAAATAGCACAAAACAATGCTGAAAATCATTTGAAAATGGTAGAAAACTTGAACAAAAATGGAAGGAAAGAAGCCTAGTAAGCAAGCCAAAGAAGGGTGGCTAGGCCCTCCTCTTTTTTGTGACTTAAAATCACATTTTTAAACTTAAACAGACTCTGAAAAATAGTGTGAAAAAGCAAAGAAAAGAGAGAAAAATATGGTACAAAAGCTCAAAGATTACCCTTTAAAGAGATGATACTCTTCTAGTTCACAAACCACTAGTTAAACATTCTCAAGAGTTGAAATTTATGTTCAACAATTTCAGCAAGAGGCCTCAAGTTTAGGCTTAGGAAGTGTATGTATAGTGTATGTATATTGCAAGAGAGAGTGATAGTGTGTTAAGCAAACTATGGGCACTTGGAGAATTTTTCTAATCCCAAACCATGAGGGGTAGTCATATATTTATAAAAAAAACAACTTCTCACGTCAGAAATATCTATAATGAGACAGCTAGTGCAAAACATGCACATGGAGATAGCTGGTTATCTCAAAATATCTGTAGTCGCTAAACATGGCCAGCCGGCCATGAAAGGGGATGGCCGGCTAACCAAAAATGGCTTGCCGGCCACTTGCTGGCCTGTAGGTCTCTAAGTGGTCAGGTTAAAAAAAAATTTAAGTTTTAATCTAAAGGGAATGCAAGGTTTAAGTTGTGAAACTCAAAATCAAAACCTTTTCTTGAAGAAATTGAACGATTTGTACAGTGTAACATTTCATCTTCTAGTGTTCAACGCAAAGCGCCCAAGTCTTGAGGACAGTCAAAAATAGAATATCTATACCCATTCTTTTGAAAGTGCCAGGTCTTCCACATAGCAATCCACGTCCAAAAAGGGCAAATTACATCTTTGCTGTGCAATTATTATATAAAATTTTGTTAATGAGTGTTCTTAAAAACGACTTGATGATCGTTAATTTCATCGTTGCTTTGTAATTATTATATAAAATTTTGTTAATGAGTGAAATAAATGAATGTCCTTGAAAATGACTAGATAATCATTATTGAGATTCACAAAATTACTACGAATTGAAGAATATTGATTTTTGGTTAATTCATTTGAGACGCGTATAAATTGAAATTGAACATAGATATAGGTATATCACTTTTTACCCAATGATACTATATAGAGTTGGAAAACAATATTCTATTTATGCTACTGCGAATGTATATAGAACGATTTGTATAAGAAACAATATGAAAACAAAAACAGTAACACCATTGATCGTAACAAGAAACTAAAACAAAATTAGAAAACACAACTGTTTGTAAAAACAGAAAACACAAAAACTATAATCAGAATCAGAAGCTTACAGACTATGAAGAACTTGCAAACAAGTAATGAACAGCCATTGAATGTCAAGAGCATAGCTGCAAGGTCAAACTCAATATCTTGTTGTCCAAAACACCACCACATCGGATATGACCATGCTCCCAATCAAAATGTGAAAGCAATGTACACAAATCAAAAGGATGACAAGTGCCTCCACAGCCAAACAATGGGAGCCGAAGCAAACTGTGCTAGGAATCCAGAAGAATTTCACAAAATGAGATGCTGATCAGTAGTTGTGTATATTGTCTTACATTTATGTCCTGTACTTTTGGCACACATGGATTTTTCATGAAGCAACTTAAGCATTTTGAGAACCTCCATGTTGAATGTCAAAAAGAAAATTTGTTGAACAATGAATCTGCCACCAGTGGTCAAAATTTTGAAACCCAAATCACCTGTACAATTTGTGTGGCAACAATGCATCAAAAAGCCAAGGGTGACTAAAGCATCAGGAAAAATGTACTTCAAATCATATGAATGGAGAGACTCTGTGAGTCGGAAGTAGCTGCAGATTGAGCCTCTTTTTTCACATAATGGGGTACTGTTATCGATCAGGCGTATGAAAAGTACGGGCCCTTGCTTTGAGTGTTGAGTTTTTTGATTCCCAAAGACACCGGCATTCTGGCATAGGGTTCGTGAAAACAGAGGACTTTCGGTTGCTTTTTCTAACTCTAGGTACCATTATCGCTTAGCGATCGCTTGCTGCTAGCATTGCCTCCATTTGATCTTTAAAAACCTTCCAACTGTGAACCAACAAAACAAAGAAAAAAATTCATCTGGCTGATTATCAGGGAATATTACAAAATGCTAGAAATTGAAGTACAACAAATTTTATATTAATCAAGAATAGTGTGATTTGTATCTAGAAGGTGATTTTAAAATCTTGGCAACATAGAAGAGGCAGTTTATGTAATGTTGCAGTAGTTTTAACTCAATTATTGGTTTTAATTAGATTGAACAAATGCAGCTGATCACCAACAAACAGACACACCAAAGGATGATCAACTTTTATTCTTGAGTACCATAGATGCACCAAACTTAGGACTGGTTTTGCAAATGCATTTTCAATAGCTCTTTGAAAATAAAATTGTTCCAAAAAAATCTGATATGTTTGACAAATGCTGAAAGATTTGTTTTCTGTTATTGAGAACGCAGGTAGGGTATGGAAATTTTTTTATTTTTTATCTTTACTGAACTCTTTTTTTTTTTTTTTTTTAAATTTTATCAATAGGATTTTACTCTTTTGATTGGACCTGAAAAGTAAAAAAATTAATAAAAAATTTACTAAATACAAAATGTTCCCAAAAAAGAAAGGAAATTTATTAGCATTGGCCAGGCAGGGTGTGCTGTGTTTAAAAAAAAGCGGTTTTTTTCCCCCCTTCTGTAGCTGAAACCAAACAGCTTTATAATTTTTATTTTTGGATTAAATAGCCAAGAGTGCTTTTTTAGCCAAAACCAAACAGAGTCTCAATCTTCTACAGCAGGGCTGTAACATAAGGTATATGGAAGATTACCTGATGCTTGTGTCCTGCAACAAAACAGCAAGCTGACTTTTATCCGGCTTGACAGTTTTAGCATGCCCATCATACAGGAATCTTCGGTGGCCCATCAGAAAATGAGGGAAGTTTCCACCTTGAGTGGTAACAAATACCTCACTCAACAGGCATACCATGTAGTCTAAAGCGGCCAATCTCGGCGAATAGCCCTATTAATTAAAAACACAAATATGAGCTAAACCAAATTTGCAGAACTCAATGATTATAGTGCAATCTCAGCCATGGAACTTGGAAATCAAACAAGTGGCTTGAACTAAATTAGGCCACCTTTTTCAGCATATTTTAAGCAAAAAGAGCATAATGAAAAAAAAAAAAAATCGGGTTGTTTTCTTTATTTCATAAAAAACCCAAAGGGAGAAAGAAAACCATAAGGTTCATAAAAAAATACCAGAAAAATTTATTGCCTAAACATTAGTCTGTCGCACCACAATTGAGTGGGACATAAGGTTTAGTTTGGTTTAGAAATTAGAACGCTGTAAAAACTATGAAAATAGTGAGTTGAAATACGAGGCAGTAAAAGATTTCACCTCAATGAAGCAAGCTCTTCTGGGGATGCAAGGACTCCTTAGTCTGTAGGAGGGAAACATCTTTAGTAGAGGAGCTAAATTTCTCTCACTCTTGTAAATTTTCCTGAGGCCAAATAAATCGGAGTATTGTTGGCAAACCCCATACCCCTAAGCATCATTCCAACCTATGCAGACAAAGAAAACATATGCAAAGAGAAGAATTGGTTATCTGGCGAGATAGAGGACTACATGCAAGTCAAAGTATCAACACTATAAGCTATTTAATTTTCATATTTAAAAGAGAAAAAACAAACTGAACATGAGGCAACGTGGTTACAAAGACTAACCTCACATAATCATCTCCAAATATCTTTTACTATAAGGAAGAAACTGAAACCGAGAAGGAAAGCAATATTAGAGTACTAAAAACCAACCTCCAAAGGTGTCATAGGGCATTTTCCATTGATTCGATTAAGGCCAGGTGCAATGACACGGTCTTTACGCTTGAACTTCTCTCCCCAACCATTTTCCCTTACTGAGTCCATTTCAAAATTTTCTCTTCCCTCCATCATACTTGCAGCATGAAAAGGCCACCATGTCCTAGAAGGTGAAGATCAATAACTAATTGCCTCTCATAAGATTGTAAATCCTAACCAACCAAACACTACTTTAATCAAAATGTTCTCAGAAGATAAATCCAAAATAAAATTAAGTACCTCCTCAAATCGAAGGTGGATGGAAACATACTGCCCACCAGTGCTCGAGCTCTTGCCCATCATTCGGCTGACCAATTTCTTTGCAAATGTAGCTATTGGAAGAGAGAATCTCAATGCTTCATAGTTGGCTAGGCATCGCAGAAATTGAATGTGAGGTGCAACATTCATTGCCAGTCTGTTTGCAAAGGGAGAAATGCGGATAACTCTGCATCAACCAGGTAAGTGATTAGGAATAACATGTAGGTCTGCCACAATATTTTACAGCAACTTCAGCCCGTACCAAATAAAGAATGCTCATTTAAAATTGAATCATCCAACAGTCTAATGTTAGGATTCTGGGAACAGCAATTTGGCGAATGATAGTGATGTAGATCACTAATGGATGAAGCAACTTAAATGAGAGTTATATATATAATACTAATTGTGTTTCTTGTTTTATATTTGTCTGATAGTATTAGTTCTTGGATTTGTGGAGAGAAGCAAAAAAAAAAAAAAAAAAAAAAAGAAGAAGAAGAAGAAGAGAGCTTCTACTTCATTCACTTTTCCCTTCTCATTTCCATGATCCAAACACAACCTAAGGCACTCTAAGTTATGGATTGACAAAAGGAAGAGAAATAGATCTAGATTAAGTACCTACCGCTGCTTACTCAAGACAGGATGAACTTCTTCCAAGTAATATTTTGCCGTAGCCCAAGCTTGGACTCGCAGATTTGGTATGTTGCTGATGTTGAAATCATATACTTCCAACAATTCTTCTGGTAGCTTGCGAACCACTCTGACATAACCCTCAAGGCTGGTAATGAAATGCTCCTCATCATAAATATCACTAAACTGACTGCATGGCACCAAAAATGAAATCACTAAAGAAGAAAAGGCAAAGCATGTCATAGGATTGAATGTACATAGATTATATGGCCTAGGAACCAAGAAGTCGGAGAGTAAATCAGCACATTTAAGTCAATAATTTGTTCAAAAATTGAAGAACAAGAAAATATACTTGGCAAGTTGCTGCATTTATTACAAGGGGAAACCCACTTCCCATCGTAAAGAGAGTATTTTATGTAACAGATACGTCACGTGGCCAAGATGATGTGGTGTTACCCAACCACTCATTAATTGACATGTGATTAAAATGGGACCCGAGAAGTCACTTTTTGCTTGGTCCGAGGTGTTGAGTGTTTGGCCACATCAAATTTCGGTCTCACTTTTCACTAATGTCAATTAATTAGTGGAAGGGTGACACCACATCATCTCAGTCAAGTGACATATACCCATTAAATATCCCAAAACATAATATAAAAATTGTAACACAAGAAAACACAAATCTGTGCCCAATCACACCATCCAGAATCTAGTTGAAGAAAAAAGGAACAGGAAGACCCCGCAAAAGGTTTTATATAGAAAAGATGATTAAAAAAGGTTATGACACCAACAAGAAAGTGAAAGTCTTGTGGAATTGAGTTTTCTTCTCATTTATGCAGGTTATTTGGTTGCAGCATAATGATGAAATTGATTCTTTATGGGATAGAATGTGTTATTTATCGTCTTTATGGTCTTTTATTTCTCCTCCTTTTAAGTGAATTCCGCTTATTTTATTTTATTTTTTATAATTTCTAGTGATTGGAGGGCAGCAAGTCATTTTTAGGTGGCATTTTTGACATTTGCGTACTAGTCTTTTTCTTTTGTTCTTTGCTTGGCAGACTCCTTTGCCCCCCTTTGCTTAGTACTTTTTCTTTTCTTTAATAAATTTTCTTTTATTGTCAATCAAAAAAAAAAAAAAAAAAAAGGAATAGAGGTTAATTATACCATTTCCTTCGTACACCAAGAGACTGAGGTGAAATACACACAAGTTATTTGTTATATCTCACTTCTATATTCTTTTGCAAGTGCCTCCAAGGGGCACTGAATATTTAAAGCATTACCCAAGTTTCAGATCTTACAAAAATGAACTTAAGGGCTTTTTGCAGGCTAATCTTTTGAATGAGACATTGTTTTCACATCTTATATCATATATTCTTGTAGACTATCATCAACTTCAAAACTTAAATTGTGCTGTCATGGAAGATTGCTCGATTAATTGTAATATAATTCAAATAGAAGAGCAATGACAAAAGAGAAATAATATAAGCTCTGTCTGGTTGTGCATTTCGTTTTTTATTCTATGTTTTCACAGAAAAAAAAAAAAATTTGTTTGGCAAGTTGTTTCCAAAAACTGTTTTTGGGAAAGTTGTCTGAAAACAAGGCACTTTTGTTACCAAAAACAAGAAAAGGAAAATGAATATAAAAAATAAAACAAATTTTTTACTTTCCAGAAAAACGAAAACACAACTTGCCTTCGATCCTTCCAAACACTGGGGAACTCAAAGTGAGGGATGACCAGTGGCGCATTTAAAAGTCCAGCCACTGCCACCGCAGTGCAACTGTGCCGGGTAATGTTAATTAAAAAGGAAAAAAAAAGATAATGGATTATAAACAAAAAAAAAAACAAAAACAGATTAATAAGATTTTAACCTTTTATCTCCTTCCTTCATTTTCTTTGAAAGAAACATTGAATTATAAACAAAAATTTTACATGAGACACATATATATATATATCACAGTCTACAACTTTTTGGGAAGGACTTATACCTTGTGGTCTAGATATAGTAATGCATTTAGAAAATATATAGAAAATTGGAAAACAACAGTAAATTGATGATTAATTTTACAAGAGAAATCACATACCGATTTAACGCTGTTGATTAAGGCCACCATTAGCTTCAACAACCAAGTAATGTGCAGAGTACCCTAAAATGAAAAGAAAAAAACAAAATCATTAGTCCATATACAGAAAGCTATGTAATCCTTAACTTTTGTTATCACTGCAAATGTCACATCCCATAATATTACTCCATCTACCAAATATTAGTAGTTTTTCTTTACACACAGTACAGATAGCAAAGATACTTCATCAAATTATTAAAATGTGTTGTTAGAAGAAGAAAGAACAAATCAAGAACAGGATCAAAATCAAAATCCTTGTACCAAAATTTTGGCCAGAAGTTGTTTCCGGGCATGGTTTCTGCTCTTGAGCTTCCTCCTGTACCTCCATAGAGTGGACAACTACAACAAGAATCAACATGTCAACTTGGCTAATTTATGTATACAATCTAACATCGCCTTTTTATAAAATTAGCATTTTGGAATTAAAACCATAATAATTGGAGGTGATTAAAAAACAATTTGAATACAAGGTATTTCACGGATAGTTTTCTTTTAGCAAAATCAACAGTTTCAGAAAAGTTCACTGGATTCTCATCGCTAATTATCTTTTTCAATTATGTTTTTTCTTTCTAATTTATTTTTTTAAACAATATCTTACAAATATTTATGCATAATGTCAAATACAAACTCCACAGGTAGATAAATTCCAAAAGCAATTTCACCACTTTGTGTTTTCAATAAATTAGTTCATCAAACAGTCAAATGATCGAAAGCACAATCTTTATGCCGCTTTCCGAGTACATCAAATTCCAGCAGTGTACTAATTACCAAGTAAGAGAAGGGAATGAAACAAGTTTTGATGGTATTCAACTGCAAAATCTTCAAGTTTACATGTGCACACATTAAATGAACAAAAAACATATCAGAAAACGCTACTATCTAATGCTCTCATAAAGTATCTAGATCCAAAATTTAGCATATAAAACTAAAATAGCATACTTCAACTTATAAAGAGCCCCTAATGAGAAACTCGTCCTCCACATATGGAAATCTATATGCAAAAAAGTCAAGTGATATTTTATAGAGTTTGACAAGTGACAAAGTTGCAACAACATATTCAATGTGATTATTTTAGTGCATGAGCCCCTTGTACTCTCATGAATTACAAATTATTTTACCATCTTTCCATTTTATGATATTCTCCCAAAACATTTTGCATGTTTGCTTTATTTATCTGACAATTGAGCTTGTTTGGCTACACAAAAGCCCTGAGTTCCTAGTTCCACTTTCTCTAGAACTAGTCACTTGGGTGCAGGATATGACGCACCTTTTACACTTGGGCAAACCATGTCCAAGGTTAGGAGCGTAAGTTTGAATCCCACCTATATGTGAATCTGTCACTTACCACTACATGATTGTCACTATTGATTGAGTGACTAGCAACGAGAGGCTCGGCTCTTTGGCCTATTTTGGAAAGTTCAACTTTTTAATTTTTTTAATTTTTTTCTCAAAAACATATACAAAAGTAAGAAGATGATATGACAAAAAAATATATATCAAAAAATTAGAAAATATTTGGTGGCTATAATTTTATATAATGGTTCCAAACTGTCAAAACGAGTAGTCGTCTTGACAGTTTCGAGCCATTGGCACCCACCTCCCATTGCTGAAAAAATTAATAAATTAACATTTATCCTAGTTGTTAAATAGGGTCTAGCTCCAGATTTAAACCAATCATGGAGGGAAGGAAAAAACAAAAGGTGTATGATTAAATTACCGAAAAAAAAAAAGAAAGAGAGAAAGAGAAACCCATTAACCAGAACATCCACTTATAAAACTAATATCTAACAATTACTACTCTGTTTTCTTTTCTTTTCTTTTACTTTCCTTGCATTTTCTCATCAACCAAACAGAAATTAATCAGAAAAACAGAGGAAAACCCATAAAGCAAACCTCAATTCCCGACGAATTGTCAGAGCGAATATCATCCCAGAGCTTGAGAAAGATCTCGTGGCTACGGTAGACCGATCCAGGCAAAGGACGGGGTCGCATCCAAGAAGAGAAGGGACCCACACACATGATCAAGCCCGAGACGTACAGAAGAGGCAAAAGCAAAAAGTACCGGAGGCCTCGCCGGGGGAATATTCCGGAGATAATGCTCTCACGGCTGGAAAGGGATTCGACTTTGTGCGGAAGCCGGCGCCGGCGGCATTGGGCTGCGGCGGAGGGACGGCGAGGCGATGGTGGTGGGCTGGAAGAGCCGCTCTCGCTTGAATCGCCATTGGTGGTGGTGTGGGAGTGATGGGTTTTGGGTTTGATGGGTGGGACTGACAGAGACTGTGGTTTGCTGTTTGCGGCCATGCAAGAGAGAGAAAGTGAAGAGTCTAGAGAGAGAGAGAGAGAGAGAGAGAGAGTGAGTGATAAAGATGGGTTTTGAGTTTGATGGAGGTGGTATGAAGTTTGTGTACTGCTACCGTTTTCAGGTAGTACGTTTTTTGGCTCAAAGTGTGAGAGAGAGGAGAGGGAGAGAAAACAAGAGGGCAGCTTGGGCGGCGTGGCTTGAAGTTGGAGCCAAGAATGTTGGAATTACAAACACAAAGGCATGTGTTTTTAAAAATTTCAAAAACAAATGGTTGAAAATTTAAAAAAAAAAATATTTATTATATATTAATCAATTTTTTTTTTTTTCTTTCCTCTCTTCTTTTCAGGTTCGTTTAAAATATGAATTGATTTTTTAACTTTTTTACTATTTTAATTTAAGATTAGAAAGTCTCATTTGAGATAAATTTTTTAACTTTTTTTACTTTATGAGAAAAAAAATAAAATAATTATGAATTGAATGTGATATTTTATATTATTTATCTAAAATAACATATTTTGTCCTATATGATTATTTTAGCCCAAATTAGTATCCCAAACGGAGCCTACTTTTTCTTTCATACTCATCTATTCACCGACAATGGCCTCTTTTAGGTACTTGGGTTTTAGCCACGTTTATGCGTTTGTAGCAAAAGTCAAAAGTTTTTTTTTTTTATATATATTTAAAGACATTTGGGAAGTTGGTTTTCAGCTACTGATAAAATTATAATATTACCCCTTATGAGTCAAAATATGCTACATGAATGAAGTTATAAATATTTTAAATTGAATAAGAATGGTTTGGTCATTTTATTGTAATTTGATATCGTAAACAAATATTAATCAAAAAAATCAAAAATAACTTTTTATCAACTTCTCAAATTACTTGTCTAAAAAAGTCAAAAGTTTAGTTAAAAGCCAAAAAATTACCTTTTATCATCTTCCCAAAATATTCCAAAAAATATCAAATCATCATAAACTGTAAAATTCCAAAACTATTTTCAAAATATACAACAAAATTTTTTTAAAAAATTTTAAATTCTTTACAAAAAATTATTTTTGAAATAATATTTCAAAACACAAATCAAATGAGGCTAAAATTATTTTTTTTTCCTTTTTTTTTTTTAAGGATATACATAATCTCATTTTTTTTTTTTTTTTTATACTTCTTTTTCTCAATATTAGTGTCATGAATGTGCCATTTATTTACTTGTATTTTGAAATGGAAAAATGAGACGAGAAAATAAAATTATATGTAATATTTTTTATTTTTTTTAAATTATTTATCTGTATATGTTATTTATCTTTTTCTTTTTCTTTTTTTTTTTGAACTTTGGTTGTTTGTCTAGTAAAACGACTGATTTTTGTGTTCTATCAATTTTTTCTTTTTTTGTATGGTTAACAATACTATACAAAAAATTACACAGAATGATATGATCTTTTATGGTATTTTCATTTCTAATTAAAACACCTATTATTGTGCCTCATAATATCAACTTAAAAGAATTTGAAGGCTTGTGGGGCTCACCTTGGGTATTGTTTCAATAATCCGAGCTCTTTATTTTGTAATCTTTCGTGTATATCATTCGTAAAATCCAAAAAAAAAAAAACTAACTTAATCTGATAATTATAATATTTTTTATTTTATTATTTTTCTCTCTAAAAACAAAATAGGATTTGAATTCTCTCAAGTTGTTTAGATTTGGTAGACCCATTTCAGGATGGATTAAGTTTTTTGGTTTGAGTTTATTGGATTAAATTTTTTGAACATTGAGTTTTTTTGGTTTTCGTATTTTTTTATGTTTAGTAAATATTTTTAAAATTTTAAACATTTTTTTTACTTTTTTAGATCCACCTTACTTGGATGTATCCAAAAAGTAAAAAATTTGTGAAAAAATATTTTAAAAAATTAATAAATACATAAAAATACAAAAAATATACTGAATTCTTGTATTTTTTTTTTTATATTTTTGGTATTTAGTGAATTTTTAAAATATTTTTTTCACAAATTTTTTACTTTTTAGTTATATTTATGTTAAGTATGTCTAAAAAGTTAAAAAAAAAAATTGCTTAAAATATTTAAAAAATTCAATAAAAATAAAAAAATACGAAAACTAAGAAAGTAAAATTTTCTGAAAAGTGTTTTTTGAAAACAGGAACCAAGCAAAGTGAATATTTTTTATTTTATTATTTTTCTCTCTAAAAGCAAAATAGGATTTGAATTCTCTCAAGTTAGCAACTTGAGAGACTGTTTAGATTTGGTAGACCCATTTCGGGACAGATGTCACTTATTTAAATTGTTCACTTTTTAGTATTCACTGAGTATAACATTTATATAAAAAAAATTAATATTATTAGAATCACATTTAGTTTGGATTTTCAGGATTCACTATTCGTAAAATTTTAAAAATTATTTTTCAGATTTTTTTATTTTTACTGAATTTTTTAAAATTCTAAGCAATATTTAAAATTTTTAGATACTCCTAACATAAATATAATTAAAATTATAATATTTGTGAAAAAATTTATAAAAATTCACTAAATATCAAAAATACAAAAAAAATCTTAGAATTGCACATTTTTCATATTTTTGTATATTTATTATTTTTTAAATATTTTACTTTTTAGATACATGTAAACAAGGTGCATCTAAAAATTTAAAAAAAAAAAACTTAAAATTTTAAAAATATCCACTAAAAATAAAAAATACGAAAAATAAAAAATTCTATTTTCAGAAAATTAAATCTAGAAAATTGAAATCAAATACATTGATTTTATTATAAAAAAAAATTGAATAATTACTTTTGAAATTATAATTTCGCTTTTTTAAAAAATAAATGTGATTCAAATATATAACTATCAATATTCGATTATCTTAATCTTTTATGAATGTTCTATTTAACAAATTTTAAAATGTAAACAGTTTAAATTATCGAGATTAATCCCAAAATAGCTCACCAAGCCTTAATGCTTTCTCAAGTTAAATTACCAACTTGAAAGAATCTAATTCTCAAAAAATAAATGTCCATTTTTTATGATTTTTTTTATGGGAGCTCTAAACAATTAATTTTTTAATTTATTTAAATTATTTCTATCTTATAAACCATCATAATTACATTAAATAGTTTGAACTAAGCTTATAATAAACAGCCTCAAAAGTCTCTCAAACAAAGCCGTATTTATAAGGATTACATGTATTTATGATGAATAAAACTTGAGACCTCTAATTAGAGGTATCACTAGTGATGTGACAGTGGGACGCATTACCACACCGGTGTCCTGTGTTTTGTTTTTGTTTTTATTTTATTTTTTTTCACCTCACTAGTGATGCATTTAAAGCTCAATATTTAAAACTCTAAATCATTACTTATCTAGATATGTCCCAGCTACCATTTGAAGTAATTTTTATTTGGAGATGAGACAAAGTGAGGATTTTTATAGAAAAATGTTGGGGCTTTTAAATATTTTATTAAATGATCTATAAAATATTTTATGTAAGGGTAAATTATAAATATATTTCCTAAAATTTGCTTAAATTACAGATTGTTCCCTAGGTTTAAAAAATTATGTTAGTATTTTTTATTTAACAAAATTAACTAAAAAAATGAAATTTATAATTACTCCCTTATACAATAATAAAATTACTTAAATTATTAATTGAAACATATTTCTAACATTATTAAAAATTATTAATTGACTTAATAATTTATTAATAAAATGAACGATTTGTTATGAAATTAAAAACAAGAGTGATTGGGGTCAAAACGGACGTGAATGCCCCTAATTTTTTATTTTTTTTTTTTCAGCAAAAGAAAGGAGGAAGACGAAGAAGAGAAGGAGGGGAGGGGGAGGAAGAACTGGAGGGAGCCTAAAAAATGGAGGAGGGGGCGGAGGCGACGCGATCGGTGGCGATCAGCGACGGGCTTCCCCTCTCTCTCTTTCTCTCCCTCTCCCTCTCCCTCTCCTTCTCTTTCTCTCCCTCGTCCTTTGCAACAGAGGTCGAAAATGGCGGAAAAAAAAAAAAAAAAAAAAAAAGAAACCCCAAAACGACGTCGTTTTGGAATTTCGAGCCTTCGAGCCTGGGGAATTTCGAGCCCTCAAGCATTTTTCATTAAAAAATTCAAAGAGTGAAATATAATTTCAAAAATCACCAAAAATAGTTTATATTTTAATTAAATCTTAAAATTTTTAACATTTGATAAAATATTTAAAATTTCTGATGTTACACTTTTTTCTATGCACCGTTTTAGTTTTGGAAGATCTTCAAAGTGGACAAAAGGGCAAAATCGTCAAAAAAGTGCGTTGAGAAGAGACAAGATGATGTCAGCACATGGAAAATTTCCCGCACCGTAACATGCGTTTGTCCATCTCCACGGAATGTCCGGCAATCATCTGTGACCATTAAATTACGACGTTACCCCTGGCTATGGGCGGATTGTAATTTTATAACCTTTAAAAATTGTGGATCAATATTTTTACTTTTTCGAAACAAAGTATATTTTTAATATATTTACTTTTTCAAAATATGTTCCGAAGCAAAATATATTTATAATATCTTAATAATAAGTAAAAAAAAAGTTCAAAACTGTATTCATTTCAATAAAAACATAGGAAAATGAAAAATCCCCTAAAAAAATTCCCCCTAATCCCCCTAATTTCCATTTTTGGCAAACTGTTTTTTTTTTCTATTTTCTTTTTTTTTTTTTTTTTTTACTTAAAAGGGAAAATCAGGGGATTCGGGGCTCCCCCTTTTGGGGGACGAATCACTTCCGAAAAACATATTGAATTTAATAAAAAAACGTACAGTGTTTTTTTCAAAAAAAATATTTTTCTTGTGCCACTAGAATACTATTTTTAAACCTGAAGGGGTGTGTTTGTTTAGACAAGCTGGATAAGGGGGATTACAATCCATCGAACTATTAGTCCTGGGATACATTGTCCCCAGACTATTTGGTTGGATTAGATTTGTATCTTATGTTTGTTTAGTCATGAGATTAGATGTCTAGATTGTACTATTTTTAGTGAATCCAATGTTTGTTTGGGATATTATGGAGAAGGATAAATGCTCAAATGACTATTTTATCATTTTCAATTATTTACTAAGTAATAGCAATATTAAACATAGCTTTAATATTTTAATTATTTTAGCTAGATTAAATAAAAATTTATTTTATTTTATTGTTTTACACAATTAAATAAATTTATTTTTAAAAATTAAATAATTTAAATATCAATAAAAATATATGTTATTTTTAATTAAAATTTTCAATAATAATAATTAATTAATGAAATAAAATAAAACATCTATTAAAATTTATATAATGAAATTAAATAAAATATAAACAAAATTTTAAAATAAAACATCAATAAAGTATCTATAAAAAAAATTAAATAAATTAAATAAATTAAACAAAAATAAAAATTAAATAAAATTATTTTATTTTTAAATTAAGACATTTAAATTTTATTGAATTTTACTAAATATAATGCATAATTAAATACCAGAGAGTAAAAATGTAATTTTATTAGTTAATCCCATGGAATGAGTTATCCTATGGTTTCTATCCCACCCCCCCATAGGATACCATAGTCCTACAAATATGGGACTAATAGTCCGGAACAAAACTTTTGAAATAAACAATAGACTATTAGTTCATCCGGACTAATAATCCAATTTCATGCCCAATCCTTCCAAAACAAACACCCCAAAACGGAAAAAGAAAATTATACTTTAGGCTGAAGAAATGGTTTCAAAATTTAGCAACATGAAATTCTGATATATGGTCGAAATTTGGTAATAAAATTTGGGTAAAATTCTTAATATGACATTCTTTATTTGTCGTTTTTGATTAGTGACATTTAAATTGTTTTTTTAATTTTTGATTGCTTGTCTTAATTTGTAGGTGAGAACAAATTTTATTAATAATATTAATTGTTTTCTCAACCTTATTGACTTCAAGATTATATATTTCTCGTTATTCTGTGTATTCCGTTACTCACTATTTGTGAATCAAAAAACAAGTTACTCAAGGGCTATTTGGTAACGTTTTTGTTTTTAATTTTTAATTTATATTTAAATTTTTTTTAAAAACTATCATAAAAACTTGTTTGATATATATATTTTTTAATTTATAAATGGTTGTCTCAATTTATAAATTTGAGAAAAAACTGTAAACTCAAAAAATGAGTCTACGTTGGTTTTTAAACAGAAAACGAAAGCCCAAAAACGCAGAACTATAGTAAACGCAGAGCTACAAAGAATACGCATCATGGTTCAATCATGATGAGCATTTTTCAATTTCCCAACTACAACGGTAATATATACGTTATTTCTAACTCTACTCATCTTATTCTTTTACTTTGTTGTTCAAAGAATCTACGATCAAGGCTGGAGGAGAAGAATCGACGCCGGATGAGAAGAATCGACTCCAGATCAAGACCGGAGGAGGAGGAGGATTGACGCTGGAGGAGTCATGATCGACGCCAGGCAGCTCTTCGTCGTTGTCGTCGTCATCGGATCTAGGTGGTCGGTTTGAGCAGATGGTGGATTGAGGAGTTTTCCAAAGTCGACGCGAATGTCGCCGCTGGTAATGGAGGACGGGACGAGAGGGCTGAGCAAGAGAGAAGGCGAACTAGAAGATGATGGATTTGAGGGGCTCAGATTGAGAAAAGAAAAGAGAAAGGAAGAAGAGTATGAGAGAGAAAGAGAGAGAGAGAGAGAGAGAGAGAAGAAGAAGAAGAAGAAGATGAAGATAGAAATCTAGGTCTGCTTTCTTCGTCCAAGAACTCCATTTTAGAGAGAGAGAGAGAGAGGGGTTGATGAAAGACTTGAATCCTTAACTAAAAAAAATAAAATAAAATATAAATCTGAGTCTGCTTTCTACTTTCTTCTTTTGTCATAAATAATAAAAAATAAATATAAATATTTTAGACATTAACAAACATGTTTTTTAGAGTTTATATTTTTCTAAAAATAAACAAAAATCAGTTTATATAATTTTTGAAAACATAAACAAAAAAACGTAAACTTTACTAAACGCTACCTCACTATTTGACTTACGGAAATGAGCCGTAGCTCGAATCCAATGGCTCGAATTGGCTTGAAAGAGAGAGAGAAGAGAAGCAGAGGAGAAAGAGGAGAGAAGAGAGGAGGAAGAACAGAGGAGAAAGAGGGAGAGAGGATCGTCGCCGCTCGCCTCGCCACCACCATCGCCTCGCAGCCGATCGTCAGAAGACCACGATCACGGCCTCACCTCACCTCGCCTCGCCCCCACCTCCAAACCCCAAATGTTGGGCCCTCCAATCCTCCTCTCCTCCTCCAATCCTCCTTCCTCCTTCCTTCCTCCTCCTTCTTCCTCCCCCTACTCGGGTTCTATTTCACCTTCATCTAAAAACGAGGCCGTTTGAATTCGAGCCATTTCGAGCCACTGCTTTGAGCTACCTATCACTGCCGTTTGACTTATTACTATTATTGTTGTTTTATAATAATACTTCTATCATGATCAATGGCATACTTCATTTTTAGCCTCCGTTTGGGAAGTGAGTTGGCTTTTTAGCTTTTTGATTTTTTTGATTATTTTAGCCTGGGTCTAAAAAACTTGGTTTGGGAAGGACTTTTAGCTTTTTTAGCTTTTTTTAATTTTTTGTGAGAGAAAGAATATAATGATTATGGGTTAGATGTGATATTTTATCTTATTAGGCTAAAAAACTTATTTTGTTTTTTGTAGCTATTTTAGCCAAAATAGCCTTCAAACCAACTTCCCAAACGGAAGTGTTCTATTGTGTTTGTGATGCAGCTTTGCAAATATTAAGGAGTGTTTTAAGAAGTTGGCTAAAAGTTGATTTTTCAACTTTTTTTGTCTTTTTTGTCTTTTCATGAGTAAAAATATATGAGAAACAATGTGACCCAAAATAAGTTAAAAGTCAAAAACTAACTTCCCAAACTACCCTAATGTACTTCTCGTCACCGCTGACATTATTGGTTTGATTTAATTGATTTTGGATAAATTACAAGGGTTATGTTATATATGTTATAAATAAATTATGATATTTGTAGTGTTATTTATCACAAATGTTATAATTAGATGTTATTTAGTCATAATTATAAAAAAATTATAAGTTATAACTAAATATAATATGAGGTATAACTAAACACTATATGAATTATAATAAAAATAATATTATAATCAATATTATAATAACTCATAACTAATATCACAATGTGTATAAACAAGTCATAACTTACACCACAATATGATGAGTGTGTACTATAGAATTTGCCTAATTAGGATGACTTTATTGAGATTTGGAAATAATACATCAAACTCACAAGTTTAACATAATTACACTATACTAGTTTATTTACGTAACACTTAATAACATTTTCATTAATAATTACATTAAAATACATATTTTACTATTATTTATGCTTGTGTGTACATAATATCTGCATTAAATCCAACCCTTTTAGCCTTATTAAAAAGAAGATTGATGTAATTATGTTAGACTTATCAAATTTATTGTATTTTGCCTATACCACAAGGGTGATCAATGTAATTTACCCATTAATTTTTAATTAAATTAATTTTTGGCATTTTTTTTGAGATAATAATCAAAAGTAATTATAAATTAATGATAAAATTTATAAATAACTATGATTATAATTATAATTTTTTTCATTAATATGTAATTGCTTTTTAAAATTCCACTGAAATATAGGTTCATTTAGGAAGTGGGTTGGTTTGTTAACTTTTCGGCCATTAGTCTGAGGCTAAAAAACTTGTTTGAGTTGGTTTTTTTTTTTTTTTTTTTTTGACTTTTGTGAAAAAAAATAAAATGATTATGATTTGAATGTTATTAATTTTAGTTTATTTTATCTTTTGGTGACTATTTAAAAAAAAAAATTTCTAACCCAACATGCCAAACAAGGGCATAATTATCAATATTTTTTTTTTCACTTAATGACAGTCCATTAGCATGACCCACAAACAAAATGCCTACTGAAAACAGTAGATCAATTATCATAGAGTACATTAAGCCGTTCTTGAATTAAAGATTTTAAGAAAATTATGAGAAAAAAAATAATTCACGAATTGACTCGGTCTTAGAATTATTTTGGATATGACTTATAAATTAATTTTTATTTATTACAAAAATGTTTTTTTTTTAAAAAGATGTGACAATAAGTCAATAAGCAATTTGTTTTTGTGTCCCCAAAAGCGTTCTTGGATTGTCTTGAAAAGTTGATTAAAAATTAATTTTTAATTTTTTAATTTTTAAAAACAATATAAAAGAAAATAAAAAATAATGTGCTTTAAAGTAAGTTAAAAGCGAAATTGACTTTCAACTAACTGCCCTTAATCTGTTATATTTTAACCATGGCGAAGATAATGGAATTACCCTGCAAGGGCCCAAATGGAATTATAATCTGGAGATATGCTTTTTTTTTTGTCAGATAGGTAGCCAGTGTAATGAGGAGGAGGTCCACACATGGACAACCACCATAACTCCATTGCAAACAAGTTTGTTGAGGTGTAGGGTAGGGTTACAAGAAAGATAAAAATGACAAAGCTGCATTTTAGGTTCGCATCTAACCCCAAAATTGACTTTGTGATTCAACACTGTCCCCAAGCTCCTCTTGCTGGTTTCTGTGCCTGAAAACCGGATTCTACTACCAAGTGCCTACCAGGACTTGGATTGCTGCTATGCCACTGCAGAGTCAAGATTCTCTCTTTGTATTTCTTTCTTGTAGGGTTATTGAGCTTATTTTTAAGCCTAATTTTGATCATTTAAATCATTTATATTTTAAGAATTATTCAGTATGTCATATCTGTAAAAATCGTTTAATCGGATATCAAAAAGTATATGTTCAAAAAACTGTTTATTAAATTTTTTAAAAAAATAATTTTTAGTTCGATTTTTTTGAACACATACTTTCTGATATCCGATTAATTTGATTCTTTACAGGTATGATATACTGAACAAATCTTAAAATATGAACAGTTCGAATTATCAAAATTCGGCCTTAAAGTGGGCCCAATGGCCCTGCAAGTAGAAAATGATGCAAGGAGGGGATCCTTGCTCGCCACTGCAGCTCTACTGTGCCTCTTTAAGGGAGTTTGTCTGAATATTTTTTATTTTTTTTTTATAATCTGAACCGTTCATATTATAGGATTTATTAAGAATATTATCTATATAAAAAATCAAGTTAATCAAATATTCATAATCCCATGATTAGATATTAATTTTTTTTTTAATTTATGAAATTTATGTTTACCGCTAATTTTTTATAAAAACAAATGTGCTTTGCTTATAGGGCTGCAGATATCCAATAAACTTGATTTTTTTTATGGATGATCTACTGAACGAACCCTACAATATAAACGGTTCAAATTATCGAAAGAGGTTCGATACGATACTCCACATGAAAGCACAATAGCCTGTTGTGCATTTGGACATAGCAAGATCCCTAGATCAACCTACTCTTGCCTGTTTTGAAGAGGCAATTATAAATGGAAAATGTTATGAATCTCAAATAATTTATCAAATTTCTTACATGGATATGGGTCCTACACAAACCAACGTGTGGTTCTATAAGAGATTTGGTAGAAAATTTAGTTGATTATTTGGAACCCTTAACATAACTTATTATAAATATATCATTTGAGATTTATTTAAAATATAAATTATTTTTTATAATTTTAAAAATTACATATTGTCTCTTTAAATTTCTAATTGCATAATAAATGATTTTTTTATTAATAAAGTATTAAATCAATTAAAATTTTTTAATGATATCATAAATATATTTTAATTAATAATTCTGATAATTTTATTATTATATAGAGTAGTTACGAATTTTTTTTCTTCTGTTAATTCTATTAAATAAAAAGTTATTATAAGTGACGCCAGCTTGAGGGCCTCATGTTTTTCCACGCCGACTCAAATTGTCACTTGTTTTGAATCTAATATCGCAAAGTGCAATGCGAAATTGATAAATTACTAAAGAATCCAAATCCGACAAATCGCTTTTGGAAAAAGATTTTTAAAAAGAAGTGCCAAACATGGACTACTTTGCCGAATCTGAGTCGTCATCTAAATATTTTGTTTTGGGGGAATTTAGGAAACCCTGACTCGTGCCTAAGGCCACGTATCTGTCATCACTAAAGTTGCCTCGGCTCGAGAACTTGGGTACGATTGGGGAAGGTCATCTATGAGCACTCCCGCTCGCTCGATCAAAGATCGGCTTGTACTAAACATGATATCTAGTTTTTGAAAACACATGCGTTCTTATTCCGATTAATTAGCCAGAATTTACTATGTGATGCGCACAACATACAAGTATAGACTAGATCGCCTAATTTGGAACAAAGTATCGCATATCCGTTTGTTTAGAAATGGTTTGAAGTTTGCTACTCGCAAGTAGGCTAAAACACGGATTTCAATAAATTGTCCCAATTCAAGTAATCCAACCTTCACCCACAGGCATTCAGGCAGTTAAATCATATAAGCACTTAGCTTCATGGTAAGCATGCAATCATGTTAACACTCACACATATGCAAGATGCTAAAGTATAAACACTCACAGTGTATTCCGAGCCAAAACAAAAAATTAGTTAGAAATCATGCATAATCCTAATTCATGTTAAGATGGCTAATGCAACACATGCAAAATGTAATTAGAATAGGCTCGGCTAATCTAAGAATGGCATGCGAAATGCGACAACTCGATACACGATTCAAGTTAGAATTGAAATACTATGCAATTAGTATGATGACCGAAAGTGCAAAGTGCCAATACTTAATGAATGTATGCAAACATGCTGACATAAGTATGCTAATTAAAACATGACCTAAAACTAACCATTTAAAAGCAGGGAAGTAAAAGGGAGAAAGATGTGGGGTTGGAAGGCATTCACACATGCACGCACACTTATTACAAAATTCGCCCTATCGATAGAGGGTCCGAATAAATAATACAAACCGAATAATTAATCAACTACCCTAACTAATTACATATTACAAAACCATTAATTAATTAACAAATTAATTACAAAATAATCTAAGTATGAAATTAAAGAGGTCGCCGCAGCTCTGCCTCGAAATGATTGGATGATGCATGCTCAATTTGCCTCGCGGAAACCCGTTGCCATGCCACATGTTGCCTCTGTTTGCACTGTTTTATGCCTCTAAAAACTGCACAAGTCCCAAGGCTACTTCTGACCCACTCCCTGAGCACTGTGAGGTGTCACTGGCCAAGAGATAAGACCACCGGCCATGGAAGAATGGTCATTGACCAAAAGTGGGGCCATCGGCTGGATTTTTGTAGTAGCCGATCGGCAAGATGGCCGATCGCCATCTATTCCTCAGAGAAAACTATTTTTGCCGCAGAGAGACGCATGCATGGCAAGGCATTTACAAGACAATGTGTGCACAACCACTCTCCTATCCCGCTATGAGCTCAAGAGTATAGTTCTCGACCCTCGCCATCAATCACGCATTTCAATGCATGATGACCAAAGGAGCCAAGTGTGCAAATTAATGTACAATGAATGCACCACAACATATGAATGCCTAGAACTCTATCATGCTTGGATCAAGAGCGTCGGCGACCGAGGATTGAGGGACGTTTCGTCACTTGAAGTACGAACGTTCCTCGCTCCTCGTGTTTGGTTTGTGGTTTGACACCCCAAACCAAACACAATGCAATGCATGCAACCAAATACGATGCAACATTGGAATGCAAGGTAATGTAACACGAGCATGAAAAATGCAATGCAATGCAACCAAGTACAATGCAACATGAGAATGTGACAAGTATGCAACAATACTATGCAACCTAAACATGCAAGGATGTGATGTGATGAGCATGCAACAATGACACCAATCATAAGGATGCAACAACATACAATGTGGTAAGTATACAATAATACACAAATGCATAATCCAAGGACTTACACTAGAGGTGGATAGACCTCAGCCGTACCAAAAATAGTAGCCAAAGGTGATGGAAGGGACATAATGAAATGCACAATGAGCATGCACATGCAATGGTCCAAGAGTTAAGGCATAAGGTCACAATACTCAAACATGAGCGAGGGTGACAATCATGGCAAAAGGGTGACACCATAAGCTCAAAATATGTTAAGAGTGATGCCGTATCAAACACACAACACAAACAAGGCATGCTAATGGACTTCAAGTTCAAAACTAGCCAAGGTACTTAAACTATGGCCATATCAACCAAGCCCCCAAGGACCAAGGCGACCCAAAATAGTCCTTAGTTACGCCAAAACAAGGCTAGAACATGCATGGATGGGGCCAAAACATACTAGAAAAGCAAGCATAAAAGAATATGCATACTAGGCCTAAAAGGGCAATTGCACTACACCTATTACAACCAAACATGGCACGACCTAGGCTAATAAAATCAGAGTTATGGCATGTTAGAAGGAGCCCAAAAACCCACTTAGATGTCATCCCAAAGGTCTAGGTATGATGGCATGTGCAATGACCTATTCTTAAGGCATGAAACACAAACTACCCAAAGCATAGAATATGTGATAAATGCAAGTTTGTGACCACACTACATAGACTGAAATGTGATTTCAAATGATACCAAATCATGAGAATAGTCAAAACAATGCATGCTAGCAACTTGGTGCACAAAGCTTAACAAGCTAGGACGAACTAAAGCTATACAAAGCAATGCATATATGATCAAATCAACACCAAACAGAGCTTAAACATGGTAAAATATGAGGGAAAGCTCCATGGAGTCGAGCCAAAACATGCAAGAGTAATGGTCCAAACACAAGATACATGTTATGCAAACATGCAAGATTACTCTACAAGTATATGGGGCATGCAAGATGCCATCAAACCAACATGGAATAGAGTTAAGGAAAGTCCTAAAAACTACCAAAAAGTGCTGAAATAGAACCAAGACATGCTAAGTAAACATGCTACTCTTATAAGCCAACAACACAAGCAAATGAGACACAAAGGGAGACGGGTGTCGCTCCCCTATACAAGACTCAAAACTACTTCTCCACCACTGAAAATCCTTTGGATTCCAGTGGTGAGAAGGTCAAAACAAAAGGGGTCCAAAGCCCAAAAAAGGAGGCACAAAAAGAAGCCAAACAAGGCCTAAGAGGGGTAGACAACCCCCAACCCAAAAGTAACCTTAAACAAACATATTTAGCATACAAAAACAGAACTTTTTTCAGTTGGACACTAAGCTTAAAACAGTATAGAAGTATGTGTAAAAGCTTAAGCCAAAATGGAGTATCAAAAGCAAGTTGACTCACCCTTGAAGAACACTTCAAGAACACCAACTCCAGCACCCTTCTTGGATCAAAACCAACTCAAAAACTCTGAAATCAACCTTCTAGTGCCTCAGCAACCAAGGATAGTGTAATGTTAGGTGTTTGTGTGTAATAGTAAGAACAAAAAACACTTTTGAGCTCAAACACACATACAAATCTAGAGAGAAGGAGATATAGAGAGAGAGATATATCTAACTTCTATATCAGTTGGCTGACCCTCTGGAAAGGGAGAGGAGGCCCTCTTTTTATAGAAAACCAAATTTGCAAAGCTTTCAAGAGAAGCTAAACAAAGCTCAAATCTCTCCATACACGTGTATGGAGGGCAGAGTTTGTGCTCACCAGCTGGCACAGCTGGCATGCACAATGCTTGAAAAAGGCAAAGAAAGGCCTCGGCCAAAAAAAGTGGCCAATCGACCAAAACAATGGCCTACCAACCAACTAGTGCCGATCGGCCAAGACTCTTAGCCGATAAAAAAAAAACACGGCTGGTGGCCTCAAACCATGGCCGGTGGGTTAAGGGGATGGCCAACAAGCCACTTCCTACCCTCAGGTGCAAAAACCATAAGTGTTTGGTCCACAACCAAGCACAGGACAGACAAGTTGAGAGATCTTGAGGCAAGACGCGTAGCCGAGACCTCCGAGAACTCAAAACGAATACGAACATGGATGATCATCGAGTGTTTAAACGATGACGTCCAAGTCTTGAGGACGGTCAAAAATGGAGTGTCTACAATAAGGAAGTATTTATAATTTGTAAAGATAGCAAATAGTGATTAACTCACTAAGCCAAAATACAAAAAATGTACCTTAGATCCATGAGGGTGGCTTACTTTTATAGCTAGCACTGACTTGATCCCTGTAGAAGTCTAACTTCAATGGACTCTGACCCAATACTTATCCTAGACTCTCATTTTAAAAAACTTTCAAAAATTGTAATTTATCCTTTTTTTTTAAAGCAAATATAGGTTGTTCTAAATAAAAATTTTATTTTAAGTTTAACTCAGGTTGTTACATAAAATCATATTTTTTAAAACGTATAAAAAAAATGACCTTTTTAACTGTTGTCACATATAGGTTTTTTAACTTAGGTTCTCTATCTCTCTATTCTCTCTCGGCCACCTTGTTAGGGGTAAATTAAGAGTGTTATATTGGTAAGATATAGCATGGTTATGAATAAATAAATAAAAAGAAAAATACTAAATTATAAGAATCCTAATCAATATTGAAGATTATTTTGAGAGTTTACTATTTTAATGAACTTTTTATATTTTTATAAAAAAATATGTAAAAATTCCACTCAACCGCTAATTTTCAAACAATTTTCTGGTTGCAATCTTGGCCACATTAAAATTATATTGGCTTTGTAAATGGGTATGACAACTTAGTTTAACAAGCTTAACCCACCCTCTTGGCCCAAATATTTTTGCCCGAATGAAGTCTGGCCCAACATTTTAATGGTCAAAATTTGGATTCTAACAAACTAGGGTTAGTCCAGTTGCACAAGACTCGAATATTTAAGAGACCGAAGATTCACCTCTTCCCTCACAAAAAAATAAAGAAGAAAAGAATTCCAACTATCCCTATCATTACCTCCAATTTATGAATGTATAATACATATAGTGAAGAACATATATGCAAAATCAATGTGTGATTGGGACAAAGGATTAGTTTGGTTTGATTTGGTTTAATACGTTACAGTGTTGGTTTATTGTATTACCCTAATCTAAATTTTCTGCATTGAAAATAATATATAGCATAAAACTGTAAGCTTAATAAATAAATAACCAAAAATCATTAGATTTAGAGCCAAACACATGCCACAAGTTTTTTTTTAAAATTTTATTTTAAAAGAAGTCCAAATGAGATGCCATCAAGCCAGATATTTAATTGGGCTCGGCTGACCTGCCCTATGTCTGGACTGGGCTGAAATTGCTTAATGGTCCCAAATTCATTTAAAAATAATATCAAAAAATATTTTTTATATATATACATATGTTTTATGGAATCGATGTTTATGTTTATTTTCAAGAAGAAATTTATATTATTTTTAATTTTTTTTAATAATAAAAACTTAATAGGAGGCTATTGGTTAAACTCAATCTATTAACATTGAGGTTGTGAGTTTAAATTTGAGGTAATCACTTTGCACAAATAATGTTAAAATTATGTACCTAATTTACCCTCCCAAGTCCTCCATTAACTGATGAGTCAACTGGGTGTACTTTACAATAACATAAACTTTAAAACACAACTCAGTACATTTTGGTTGAGTAACAGGGTACATAAAAATAATGTAGTGATTGGCCTAAGTAATATGATGCTACTATTGACTTGGCATGACATCATAATTGAATGAGATTGAACTTAACTAAAAAGTCTGTCTTAAAATTTATTTATTCCTTGTTCCAAAACATTCATGATTATAATTATATTTATATGAGAATTTTGAAATTTGAAAATCTCAATATATATTCAATAACTATGAGTGTTTTGAAATTAAAAAAAATAAATGATTTAGACACTGATAATCTCATGCGATTAAATATGAATAACTCATTTATGAAGCTTGCCCATTGTTTTGCATTCACCTACTATCACTAAGGAGATCTATAATGGCTCATATGTCCCTCACTTCAACCTTGTGAATACCCTTATCAAACTAGCTTTACTCTTGCATCCAAACAACCTAAAAAGCTAAAGTGATCATATGGGAACTTGAGAAAATGATTGTTGCTATCAAATACACCAAGTCAAAGTGGGGTGGGGGTGGGGGTGAGTTTCAATAGTACACTTTTGATCCATATGAGTGGGCATGGCACGGATCACCCATTGATGTTAGCTGCAAGGAATGGTCAGTGTGCTCATACTTGCACATGCAAGGTGGGACATATTGACTATTTTTACAGGTAAGAATTGGGTTATCATCTAAATCAAAAGTAGGTTTTTGCACCATTGCGACAATTAAAATCCAATGCATCTATCATTTTCCATGGATTGCCTTTGCCCTTGAAAATGCTCATCAATGAATTGAAACTATCTTAAATTCAAGAGAAAGCAACACTTCCATGTTCATGAAACCAACCTTTCTAGACCCAATTCAATCCTTTGGTTTCTTTTTATGAATTTGTGAATGAAATGGAAACTATTTTATTTTATTTTGTTCTTTTCTTACAAATTCGTTTAGTTTTTTTGTTCTCTACACAAAGTCATTCAACAATTTAAGATTCAAGCACAGTATAAATGCATAAACAATCAAACCATTTATAAATTTAGCAATGGACCAGTAGTAAGAAGACCAAACCATAATTAATTTCTTAGCATAATTGAAGGTGGTAGCTACTTTAGATTTGCTCAACCGTTTAGGCAAATGTTCTTTCTTTTATCCTGAAATATATATATATATATATGTTTACAAACTATTATTTTTTATTATTTTAACCTTTCTAAAATAAAGATTAGTGTAATTATATCAAACTTATAGAGTTTATTGCAAATTTGTTTCCCCCAAACTTTAAGAGTGGTTAGTGTAATTTACCCTAATATTAATGTTCCCGTTTGGTAACATTTTTCATTTCATTTTTTTTAATTGTTCAAAATAAAAATAAAAACATATTTGGTAAATTTCTATGGTTTTTAAAAATGTGGCAAGATTTTCAAAATTTTAGGAATAGAAAATGTGTTTCCATTTGTTTTCAAAATAATTTTTTATTTCGAAAGATAAACAATCTATTTTTAAAATTATATTGCAATTTATTTTTTTAATACGTTTATAATGAAAATAACATGATTATAATTATCAATTCATTTTTTATTTATAAATGATATGAGACCTATAAAATCAACGAATTAAATTATTAAAATGAACTCATGAAAGGCCATAGCCCAAATTTTTCGGGCCCAACCCATTATATATGTTGTCAATTTCTGAATAGGAAATTACCCGGGATTTGCCCCCTTTTAAGATGATTAGAAAAACCTCATTTTGGGATACCAAATGGTGGCCCATATATTAATAATATTAGCATTAATTTTGAGTTTTTGTAAAGGGGTTTAGTTTGGATCTCTCCTTACAAAGCCAGTTGTCACACGTGTGGCACTAATCATGTTAAGCACCAAGCCCACTCGCACCTCCTCCAACCCTAAAGCAATCATTCACTCCATCTCCACCTCCCTCTCCATCTTTAGCTTTTGTTCCTTCCCCTACCTTCATCCCACTCACCCCTAACAAACCAATCTTTTTTTAATCAAATTGGTACAAAGCAACCTTTTCTTTTATTTTCACTTTTATATATATTGAGAGAGAGAGGGGGTAATGCTATTGTATACATCATATGTAAATTATGTCATTTGTGGGGTTGATTATCACAAATCTCATAATTCAATCTTATGAGAATCATAATTAAAAAAAAAAAAAAAAATTATAACCAAACACCACATAAGGTATAATAACTAAAGAGCTCTTAGATCATAACCAAAATAATATTATAACCAATATCATAATGAGTAATAACTAATATCACAATATATATATATCCAAGTCATAACTAATACTTCAATAGGTCATAACCAAAAACTATAAAAGGTTAGTTCCAAAAAAAAAAAAAATACTACAAAGGATGTGCACCACAAAATTTTTCATATATGTAAAGTTGATGAATTTGTAATTTTACATCTAAACTTTCGGATAATTTAATGAGCAAGGAAAAAGAGTTGAATTTGAAAATTATTTAGAAGTTATATCACTATGAGAAAAAAAACATTCGACCATTAAAAATGCTAACTAAAAAAATTTAGTCGCCAAATATACACACTCTAGCTATTAAAATTTTTAGTTGCCATTGACTTTCGGTAACTAAAAATGAGGCTTTGGCGACTAATCTTTTAATAGCCGAAGGTGTATTTTCCTGTAATGTATTTATCGAATGTAAGCTTTTCAATTAACCGAATTATGGTTTAAAAATATACATATAGAAAAAGGAAAAATAGTTACAATTTTATGGGCATTTTAGAAGGGGGAAAGAAAAATGTACACCATATGGGATCTTGCTAAAAACTGAACAAGTTATAAAAATTAAAATTAGCCATTACACAAGGATAATTACACGAGAATAATTTTGAAAAAAGAAAAATTGTAACAAAACTTTATAAGAATTTTAACTACTTTAGGTAATAGTATATCAATAACAATATATATATATATATGTATATGTATAATCACATACAACATTCAGAGCTCGTTTGGAAAGTGGGTTGAATTTTTGACTTTTTTGACTATTTTTACCTGGAGCTAAAAAGCCTGGTTTGGGAGAAGTTATTGGTTTTTTTTATTTTTTTTGAGAGAAAAAAATATAATGATTATGGATTGGATGTGATGTTTTGTCTTATTAAGCTAAAAAATTTATTTTATTTTTTGCGACTATCTCAGCCAAAAAAAATCTCAAAACCAACTTCCCAAATGGAGGCTCAAATATTGAAGATCATTGTGTATTAAGTAGGGATATTTGTTAGAAATGTAAAATTGATGATGGTGGGCCAGCCCGCTCGTGCGATCATGCGAGGTCAGGCCCATCAAGAAACTGGCGGTCCCAACAAAATAGATTTTTTTTTATTATAAATAAATAAAGATATGGATGGCTTGTCGAGTGTAGTGTTTGGGCGGTTGCTTTGCCACATTTCTCGTCCCATCACTAAAGTGTTCTCTTTTGATAGATGCAATGGCAAGGTACAAAAATACATGTGGGTGTATGTGCATATACATTTCATATTACAAGTTTTGTTAGATTTTAATAAAGTAACAACATATTGAATTTTTATGATACGGTGAGTTTTATCTAGTAAACAATTAATATGAATCATTTGGGTTTTTATTTATTTATTAGAGATAGGAAGAGCATAGTGAGGTAAGGGTCAAGCTTACGATCTCTTGTTAAGAATGTAGATGCTGAATCAGTAAGGGTTATTTTGGAAAAATGATTAAAAGTCATCTTTTAGTTTTTAGTTTGGGTTATATCATCTCTATTTTTTTTACAAAAGGCTAAAAAAAAATCAATTTTAATATCTTTCCAAAATAACCCTAAGTTACATGTACATTGTTAAACAATTTCACTAATTAAGAGAAAATACCTTAATGAAATAGTTATTGTCAATGAGATAATTGTAAAACATGAAATTTAGTAGTTAAGAAATTTTTGCTACACAATGGGACTCATTGGTTAATCCATGTTCCTTTCTTCAACTTGGGCTTCATTTGATTTGTGGAAAAGAAGGAAGAAATTGGAATTAGATGATATCGGAATAAATGATTTAAGTTGATATAGTAATTAATTTTATTAATCATTTTTATTTCATGCATAAGTGATTATTCTGTTATAAGAATGTGACATCTAATTCAAAAATAACTCTTTAATGGATGAATTAGTAAAATGTTGACATTTCAAAATATTTTATCCAGCTTATAATATTCGACTCAAATATTTATTTTTTTTGATAATTAATTAAATTTTGAGCAATGATACATCTTTCTAATTTTAGAATTCTAATTGAGCTCTAATGATGTGGCACAGAATAAAAAAAAAATAAAACTAATGCCAAAATTCAACATTAGATCTACTTTTAGAATTGTAGCATTGAGATCTACTCCATTAAAATAAAATAATAATTTTTTATTGTGCCATTTTTCAACTTGAAAGTCACGCTAAAAATACATTTTTTGACATCAATTTAACAAAATTCTTTTAGGGACAAATTTGTCATTTCAAATTCAAATTAACAAATTTTTAATAAATAAATAAATAAATAAATCATTTCATTTTAATTGACACCATAACTAAATATAACTATTAAAATAAAAAAACCAAATCAACTTACCAACTTTCCAAATCACTTCCAAAAAAATCAAAAAACTTAATAAAAGCCAAAAATCAACTTTTTACCAACTTCTCAAAACAACCAATTATCATTTTTCTTAAATTTTATTGTCCATTATTATCACTTATTCAAAACATCCAGTCAAATCAAACATAACCTTGAATGTCTATATGCATGGAAATGGTACTATTGTCCAATCACATTCAAGGGGGTGATCTAATATGACATGTATAGGTGGTGACCTAGCTAGGTCCCCCCACAAGTTATTCAATCATTTTGCTCCCAAAAAATTAGAAAAAGAAAAAAAGAAAATGTAAAAGAAGAAAGTAGGAGAACAATGCCATCACAAGCAAAAAGAACAATCACTTGCTATATATCTATTTATAAAAACTCAACACACCTCCATATCCATTGCCTCCTCAACCTCATCATCACCATCAACAATGGCTTCAGAGAAGGTTGAGACCGTCGTCGCCGGAAACTACCTCGAGATGGAGAGAGAAGAAGGAGAATCCAAGTCTGCAAAGAGCAAGCTATCAAGGCTGTTTTGGCATGGTGGCTCAGTCTATGATGCATGGTTTAGCTGTGCTTCTAACCAGGCACGCACTTGTTCATCATAACCTCATATCATCTTTCTTATTAGTCGTTCCTCTGTTTGGTTTCGTTTTCAGAATCATTTTTATAATTTTTATTTTTGTTTTTGTTTTTGAATGTAGGTTGCACAAGTGCTTCTCACACTGCCATACTCATTTTCACAACTAGGGATGTTGTCTGGAATTCTTTTCCAACTGTTCTATGGGTTGATGGGAAGCTGGACTGCTTACCTTATTAGTATTCTGTATGTTGAGTACAGAACTAGAAAGGAGAGAGAAAAGGTTGATTTTAGGAATCATGTGATTCAGGTACTTTTTCTCTTCTCTTTTCTCCTTCTTTTCTAACTCATCTCCAATCTGATGATTACTTGGAATATCTTGATAGAGCCCTAAAACAAATTAAACTACTTGGACTTGTGTTTGATTGGGAGATTATGTAATAACAAGCCAAACTTATACATATTTTAAATCTCATTAAGTTTTAAGTTAAAATAAATTTATTTTCACTATAAAAATTAAAATACTAAAGTTTCGCTCTTTAAAAACTCATTTAAAATTGACTTGTTACGTAGAAAAATCAAATTTAAGCATATTTTGAAACTTATTAAATTTTTATTATGTCAAATTTAAGGAACTAACTACTCGGCTCGGCTCTATGTCTTACACTTTGGATATTGGATACTTGAAGATCATTTTATGGGCTATTTTAATATTTATGCCAGGGAAATATGAAACCCTTTCCTTCATTTTCTTGACAACCAAACAGTATTAAGAAAGTACTTAATTGTATGCAGTGGTTTGAAGTTCTTGATGGGCTCTTGGGGAAGCACTGGAGGAACATTGGGCTGTTTTTCAACTGCACTTTTCTTCTATTTGGATCTGTAATTCAGCTAATAGCTTGTGCAAGGTATAAATTTTTTTTTTCTTTTCTTTTCAATTCATCAAAAATTTCTTTTTCTTTTAATTCTTGAATTAATATATACGAAATTTAATTAATTTCCATTGTTGTTTTAGTAACATCTACTACATCAATGACAATCTTGACAAGAGAACTTGGACTTACATCTTTGGCGCGTGTTGTGCGACTACTGTTTTCATTCCTTCATTTCATAACTACAGAATTTGGTCATTTCTTGGCCTTTTGATGACAACTTACACTGCATGGTACTTAACCATTGCTTCCTTTCTCCATGGACAGGTATAGATATTTATTTTTTTTAATAATTTCTCAATCTGGATCATTAATCCTTTTTTTCCGGTCTTTAAGCATGATTTAATTAATATAAACTTGCATAATAAAAGTAAAATTTTGGCTTGATTAGGTTTTAATATTGCATTACTATATAACTTTGTTTGTTTTGGTATGCTAAGGTTGAGGGAGTGAAGCACTCAGGACCAACCACAATGGTTCTCTACTTCACTGGGGCTACAAACATTCTTTACACCTTCGGGGGCCATGCTGTGACAGTGTGAGAATTTAATCATTAATTGGTCAAGTTGATTCATATTATATATATATATATATATATTCATGCAATCTGGATGCTTTATTGCATGTTTGGATGGAGACATATATCACTGGATGGAAACCCCTTTCTCAGATGGGAACATGTTTCCTGGAAAACTGGTGCCCTACTTCTTTTTATAAACTCTGTATAGGTTTAATTATGATGACATTATCTTAACCATCACTAAATATTACTTTATCTCTTCTAATTTCAAAATCACATGTTTAAAAAATTCTATGTGCACAGAAATTGATTACAGAATTAGTCACAACTCATTTATATGAGGTGAATTCCACCTATGTGAGAAAGTTGTGTCTGATTATATAATCAGATTGTGTTGATGCAAAACTCATGGTTTGTATATCAAATTAACTCTGTTTGGGGATGGTATGAATTTTTTAGGGAGATAATGCATGCAATGTGGAAGCCACAGAAGTTCAAGCTAATATACTTGATAGCAACACTCTATGTGCTCACACTAACCCTACCATCAGCAAGTGCTGTTTACTGGGCTTTTGGGGACTTATTGCTTAACCATTCCAATGCTTTGTCTTTGCTCCCAAGGACTGGTTTCAGAGACACTGCTGTCATCCTCATGCTCATTCATCAGGTCAATTTACCTTCCAATTTAGTTATACATATTATTTTCATTAATATAACATTCAATTCATGAGTTTGCTTTTACATTTTTGGTCGAATTAAAATGTTGACTATTACAATCAAAATAGAGGGTCAAATTGAAATTTTTTAAGGAAAAAAATTATATACCCTGAAAATAACGTGTATGATATAAATTTAAATTTAATGTGATATAAAATAAATTTGGTCTAATCATTTTAATTTTGGAATAAATTTTTAATTTTTTTTTTGTGGGCGCGTGATATTATGTTAAAGTTTGCCCACCAAAAAAATAATAATAATAAGATAAATAAATAAATAAATGTGTCCAATTCAAATCAATGGTATACATTTAATCTTATTGTTGTGGGACCAAGCACACCATAAATGAATCTTGACCTTTTATTGTAAATTTTGAACATTTTTCTCGATTTGTTTTTCTGAGTTTGTAGAACTGCTCCGGTATTATTGTGCATGTAAAGTACAAGGGTTCTAACTGTAATTTAACCATTCAAAAATGGGTATTTTGTGCAATTTCAAAATGAACTAATTAAATGAAACATTTTGTATTGGGTTGGTGCAGTTCATAACATTTGGATTTGCATGCACACCACTGTATTTTGTGTGGGAGAAGTTCATAGGAATGCATGAGTGCAAGAGTATGTGCAAGAGGGCTCTTGCTAGGCTTCCTGTGGTCATCCCTATTTGGTTCCTTGCTATAATCTTCCCTTTCTTTGGTCCTATCAACTCCACTGTTGGATCTCTTCTCGTCAGCTTCACTGTCTACATCATTCCTGCTTTGGCTCACATGATCACCTTTGCTTCTCCTTCTGCTAGAGAGGTACTCAATTTCAGAATCTACCTTATTCTCCTGTTTCTTTGATTCGTTTTCATAATTTATTTTTAAAATTTAGAAACTAGTTTAATGAAAATAAGTACCAAAAATATATTTTTTCAAATTTTAAAAAATTACTTCACTTTAGAAAAGAGAAATCATATGGAAATTGACAAGTGTTTTTCATTTTTTCACCAAACTAGTTTTTAGTTTTTATTTTTTTATTTTTTTAAAAAAGAAAACATATTTTGAAAACAAATAAAGTGCCCACTAAATAATATTTAATTACAAAAATATTACTATTATATTATATATTCTGATGACAAATTATGTATTGCCTTCAAAGAATAACCCCATGTAGTTATCCTTGAGGGTTATTTGAGTAATTTGAGTTGTTTTTCACACTAGTGAAAAAGTACCATATTGAAAAATAATTAACCAATAGTTATATATAAAATGTTACTAACAAACAAATAAATTACAAAATAGAGCACAGACACTCACATGCATATATATCTCGCACAGTATGAGACCTAGAGGCACGTGAGTATTTGTATTTCATTTTGTCGTTTCTTTTTGTATTAGTAGCTCTGTTGCATTGCATATTTATGGATTTGTTTGCTAAAGAACTCCATCAATTATTTATTATTTTATTTGTTTATTTCATTTATTACAATTTGATACTATAATTTATTTATATATTTGTTTAAATTTGGTGTTTCACAGAATGCAGTAGAGAGACCACCATCATTCCTAGGAGGTTGGGCAGGCTCATACTGTGTGAACATCTTTGTGGTTGTTTGGGTTTTGATTGTAGGATTTGGGTTTGGAGGATGGGCAAGCATGCTCAACTTCATTCGTCAAATTGACACTTTTGGCCTCTTCACTAAGTGCTATCAGTGCCCTCACAAGCCTTGACAAGTCTTCCTCCCTATCTACCATTACCAACATCAAATTCAAGAATTTGTAATACATATGGAAGTGTGTAAAGAGATTGCCTTTGTAACCTTTTTCTTTTTTTCCCTTGAAAGTTGTGTGTCAATCATCTTTTTTCCCTATATGATTTTAATTTCTAATCAAGCAAGAGAAATGTTTTCTACTATGTTGTCAATTAGGAGGAAGGCATTGACTAATTTCTATTATGTCCTCAAACTTTTCTGTTTCTTTGTTTCCAGGAGTACGACGAGTTAGATTATGTCTCGAGATTTTCATGCATCGAGCATGATTCAATAATTGTGATAGTTTTGGGACATGGGACAGAAGAATTTGGGAACGGAAAATCCATAACCCATTATCTATGACAATCAACTGATCACAAACCTAATCTGCAAATTTAGGCCACCCTATAGTGAGGTTGAACTTTGACTTAAAACTTATATTTTTATTTTTATGTCACCTCATTAATTAGGTGTGTATGACTATTCCAGACAATTTGATGGAATTTGAAATATTAACACATTAGTTCAAAATCACGTAAAGAGAAATTAATTATTACAGGACAAAAACAGAGAGGTTAAATGAATTTCGCAACTTTACTTTTTCTTTAAGGGATGCAACTCTTTTTCTTTTCTATTATTTTGTCAAGTAGCAAGAAAAACTTGAGGACCATCTTCCTTGTCTGTGCCAACAAGAAGATCACAAACAGAGTCTGTGGGAATTAGGCCACCCTATGAAGTGAAAGAAGCTGCAAATTGAGTCTAGATTTTGAATTGCTGTCACATTTATGTCATGTACATTGAAACGTCATGGAAAATCTTTGGATGTTCTTTATGGATTTGTATCTAACTTAGACCATCCAAAACCATTGTCAAGACAAGATGTCTAAGCATGATTGAGGGAGTTAAGGGTGGTCCAAATGGGCAAAGCCAAAAAGTGACATAGGTCCAAATGGTCTCAATGGACCAACTTTTCATATACATTGGTGAAGTCCTTATCACTTGGCACACCAAGGTTGTCCCCACATCCCATGTTGTGAGGGTACCAAATAGGTGTTTGTGGAAAAAGAACTACTTAAAGGAATTGACAATGAAGAAATGGTGGAGCTTGTAAGGTGTGTAAATGTGAATGTATGATGAGAGGCAAATGATTTTGAGTGCCTAATTCACTTCTTGAAGTATTTTTAGATTGTTATCACATAATTGTGTGTTTGCCCAATCTGATTGAGAAATGTTATTCATTATTGCATTTACTTCCTTTCTCATCTGTATTTATGTAATAAATGTATGTGTACATCTGAGATTTATTATATTTTTAAATATTGTGAAACGCATGATGCTATATGAGAAGTCACATAGGAAGTTAAAAGTTCTAGTAAAATATTTAAGTGATGTATAGGAACTCTAAATTTGATTTGCTGTTTTTTTTTTTTTTTTTTTTTTTTTTTTTTTTTTTTTTTTTTGCACTTCCTAAACCGTAAATACTTGACAATTTTGTTAGTGAATTTGTTATTAAAGAGAAGAACACGAGTTATTTGCAGTTCATTTAATGATTAGAGTTCATTTGATATATTCATAAACAGCAATGCTAGCTAACTGTTAAAATAACCCATTTAGAGCAGCATTTTTCAGGCTGCTGCAATAAAAAACGCTGCTAAAACCTGATTTTCTTGTAGTGTAGGTATATTTTGAGAAAATCATAAATTATTGATGTTATCTATGCACATGAGAGAGAGAGAGAGAGAGAGAGAGAGAGAGAGAGAGAGAGATTGGCACAAATGATTATATTTTGAGAATTGCTATATATCACCTCATGAATTTTTATTATTATTATTTTTACTTTTCACATCAAGTCAAAGGCAAGTGAGAAATGATCTTTAGGGGTAAAAATATAATTTACTCTCTTTCCAATGCTTCGTATCTTTAATCACTGATCATCATTATGTGTATATAGAGAGAAAGGTAGTTTGGTTTAGTGGGCCATGAGGGTCATTATGAAGAACATCCCTCAACAACAGACCAGTTTAATATTATTGTGATCATTTAACTGGTATTAGTTATACATAATTAGCTAGGCTTCAAGACTTTTTTTTTTTTGTTTTTAAAAAATAAAAAATAAAAAAATCTTTTGAGTATGTAGGGCTTGAACTTATGAAGTAAGCAATCAAGTGATGGATCAGGTTCAGTTGTTTAGGGGACCCCATGTGTGGTTATGTTAACAAGAGCTGGGCTCCATGGGCTTGTATCATCTTAAGATATGTATAACATTATTGAAAGAAACATAGTAAAAAGATGTGTGAAAAAACAAGGGTTAGTGGTGCGGTAGAAAGGTCAATGGCATAGTAAGAAAAGAAAAAAAAAAAAAAGAAAGAAAAATCAGACTGACTCCTTGGTTGGTAATGTTTGCCGTTTGTGTTTTCTGTTTTCATTTTCTTTTTTCTTTGTTTTTGAAAATTAAAAATAGAAACTTGTTAGGTATATCACTTTTATTTTTTGTTTTGATAAAAATAAATTTGATTTTTAAAATTTCAAAAATCTTGAAAACAAAAGAAAAAAGAAAGTATGTTCACTCCCTCTTTCCCTACCAACCACCACTGGCTATCACCCACTGGTCACCTTTTTTAGGAAATTTGGCAATCGAATGATCACCACCTGTGATCACTGGCGACACGTTGGAAACCAACTTTGGTGGCCACATGCGTCTACCCTCCACTGCCAATCACCACCTCTAGGAATTCACCAAATACGTCTCTTTATTTTTGTTTTCAAAACTTTTGTTTATACAACTTGGGACACCTGGGGCTTAGTGGATGTGTTCCTTCTAGGTTTCAGGTTTAATTCTCATTAGGAGCAATTCATTTCTTGGTCCACACCCATAAGCTCTGTTCGAGATTTACCGATCCATGTGGAGAGAGCGCTTTGTGTAGGTCTCAGGATTAGTCAAGATGCGCATAAACTGACACAAACACTCGGTCATCAAAAAAAACTTTTTTTTATACCAAATAAGTTTTTTATTTTTTCAATTTAACTTGCTTTTTGTTTTTGGTAAATAAAAAATAAAAAAACTAAAAATGTTATTAAACGACATCCAACTAAGCTCAACATTTAAGTTCGAGTCCCAAAATCTCCTCTCCAATCAAAACTAAAAAATAAAGGAGAAAATTTACAAAAGAGATATGCTATATCCCATTAATTTTTCCTCCCGTCCAATGATGTGATAAATAATTTCAAAAGGAGAAAGAAAATTTTAAAAAGAATTAATTGATTGATATTGTTTGTCACATTATTAAAAGAGAGTGTGGATGGGAAGAAATTGGGGGACGGAAGATTTTTCTTTACAAAAATAACCAATTTTTGATTCCCACTCCACATCTAAAAGTTTTGGATGACCTATTGCCATGTTGCCCTAGCTATAGGACTGTCCCCAAGCTTGTGCAGCTCAAAAGCTATGTCCACTTTCCAAACCTAACACAAAAAAGGAGATAACAAGCCAGCTCAAGAGATAGGGATTGAGTGTGAAACAGTAGCACAGGAACAAAGTGTGATAACAAGTACTTTTTTTTTTTTCCTGTGTCTACTTTGACCATGAATGGACAAGATATACATATCAAGCCAAGTAGTGGTGTGTCATTGCACATTATGAGTGCCCCCAAATGGGTACCACCATATTACTCTATAGAACTTTCCAAGATAAGGCTTTGTTTGGTTAGTGGTCACTATGATGGCATGTTTTCAATATAATCTTTGCTTTCTCCATATGATCAATGGGCCTCCCAACCTCCATCAAAAGAAATTGCTTTTGACCAGTCATTGAAAAGTTCGATCTTTTATCTTTTATTTTTATCAAATCGAAAGGTTTGATTTTGATCTCCCACTTTTCTGGTGAGGTAACATTACTCTTCTTCTTTATCTCTCTAGTTGGGAAAGATGGATCATATTGTTGGGCCCTTATAAGTTTACCACTCGACAGAGTATATTGATGATCATTTATGTTTATATTTTAAATCCCTCTATATAGATTGTTTATAAAAAAAAATAGAATAAAAAAATCAAACTGGTCTAATAATCGTTGTCGTACAATTTTTTCACATTTATTTTTAAAAAATAGATAATAATATGATTTAAAATATACATTGTTGTTATTATTATTATTTTGAGACAAATGTACTACAACTATTGAAAAAAAAAAGAAAAAAAAAGTGATCTACATATAAGAAATTAAAAAAATGAATGAAATTAATTATCAAAATGAACTTTATGATGGCTCACAATAGTTTAACAAGATAATTTAATCTTTTCTCTCAAGTGAAAAGGAGTTTAACTTTTTAAAATTTTTAGAGTTAACTAATTTAGACCCAATTAAAACAGTGAACCCTCATAAAAACATTTAAAATATAAACTAATAAAAAATGAGTAATATTTTATCATGATAATGGTATAAAAGTGATTCAACGAAATTATTTTCACCATTAATCTTCCAAGAGGAAAACAAAAATGCATAGAACTTGTTTTTTGGATGGAGACACTCAGACACATGCATGCACCTAGGGGTGGCTAATTTTAGGTGGGTCCCACTCAATTAATCACCATGTGATATTAGTTTTTCATTGCTTCAAGTGAAGGGTACTCCAATCACATAGTACGGGTGTTAAGGAAGATGATTTCTGGTTAAAATAGTTAATAAAAATAAATGTTTGTTTTAGAAAGTAAATTACAAGTTAGTTTTTTTTTTTTTTTTTTTTTTTTAAATATGTAAAAAAATAAAAAAGTGATGTTATTTAAAAAAGTCAAAAAATTAACTTTTAATCTAAATGCCAAAATCGGGTAAGATAAATTGAAATAATTCATAAAATAAAATATCATATTAAAATTATAATTATTAAATTTTTTTTTCTAATAAATATTAAATTAATTACAAAAATAATTAATTAATATTATAAATATAATTTTTTTAATTAAATTAAAATAGTTAAAATCCTAAACGAGTCCAGTGTTATGCATATACAAGTAAATTGTGGAATCATATTTCATCAAAAAAAAAAAAAACCTATGTCGGCATTCATGTTGTAAGGTTGTGAAGGAAAGAATCAAATCTTTGATCACAGAGAGTGGTGCAAAGCTTTCTTGAACAATTTCGATAAAAAGGGACACGTGGGCTTGGACCTACACTTGATCATCAAGCCAGGACAGTCTGACCGCACACGTCATGTGATTGGAGCAACATGTGTCGTCACGTAGTTGGCTTCTTCCTCCTGCATCTTGGCAATCTATATGGAATTATAAATAAATAAATAATAAAAAATAAAAAAGTTTTGGCTTCCCACTGATCTAATAGGTACTGTTGAGTCTGTAGAGACTTATTATGGATCTCGTTTTAATAATTCAAATTATTTAATGTGTAAAATTCGTCAAATTTATATGTTTGTAAGACATCAAGTTGATCGGGTATTGATAACTATCTCATTAGATCAGATTTTTGTCAACCGTTTATTTTTTCATCGTTCATTTTTTTTTATACAAAACTAATTTAATCACAAACTATCAATATCCGATCAATGTAATTTTTTCACATGTATATAATACTCGATGAGTTCTACACATTGAATAGTTCGAATTATTAAAACAGGACTCATAATAATCCCCATAAATCTAACAGAATCCTCCAATCTGATCACAAAATGGAGAGAAATCCGACCAAAAAAAAAAAAAAAATGGGGATTACACTTTTGGCTTTAGATTGCATTGCTTGGAGGGATGTGCTTCTTTATTGTTTTCGAACTAATTATTTTAATTAATTTTTTGAGTTATGTTAAGAATTTTAAATAAATTATTAAATTTTTTATGAAAACTTTTCATATAGGTGTGAGACTCACACACATGTGAGAAATTTAATAGAAAATTTAGTAATTTATTTGGAGTTTATAGCATTTTCTTAATTTTTTTATAACAAAGTATGAAAAAAATAAAGAGAATTAACTTTTTAATAGTGAAATTTTTATTAGGGGTGAGCATAGTCCGGATTGGACCGAATTAGGATAAAATCAGGACTAATCCGTTATTTACGGTTTCTAAAAAATTGAAACCAATCCAATCCGTTTAAATCATGGAACCAATCCGAACCAATACATTTAAACACGGATTGGATCGGTTTAGGACCACGGATTCACATAATTAAATAACAAAAAAATATATATATAACACTTTAATTTCATAAAAATATAAACATAGCGTTATATTAGTTCCACAATAGCAACATGTTTTTCTATAATAGCGACATACTATTCTTGAATTTAAACAACCCTAAGAAAATTGGTTTCACCATAAAAATTTAGACTATTATAAATTAAAATTAAAAATTAACAAACAAAAGTAATAAAAGATGATATTATACGGGTTTAGGTTTGAGTTTAGGTTTTATACAGAATAAGAGAAGATACTATGAGGGAGAATGTATAATAAAAATATAGACTATTTGTATACGGTTCGGATCGGTTCTAATCTGGAACCGTGGGGTTTAATCCGGAATCAATCCGTGAACTATGGATTTTTAATTCTTCAATCCGGAACCGAACCACAGATTCAAAAAACCAATCCAAACCTATCGAATTGAACTGGACTGGATTACGGATTTCACCGATTCTTTGCTTAGCCCTAATTTTTACATCTGAGCTAAAATAAGTTGTTTCCAAATTAAGATTTTTTTAAAATAAATTTTTAATTTGTATGTTTTAATTTATTTAGATATATTTAAAATGTATAAAATTTATAATAAGAAAAATTAAATGCACTAAATAAAAGATATATAAAAATTCAATATATTTTCATATTTTTTTATTTATTAAATTCTTTTTAGATTTTTTTTACACATATTATATTTTTATATACATTTAAATCAGGTATATCTAAAAAAAATAACTAAAATATAATAAAAAAAATTCATTAAAACAACTAAATACAAAAAATCAAAAATTATTTTGAAAACTCAAAACCAAATTAAGCTAAGATTTTATACCATAATTTTTAGTGCAATAATGTTGTAATGGTGATTTAAGAGTAGTTAACATTTCAATAGGATTTGGATTGTGTTCGGTCCTTGACTGGATTGGACCGTCTAGTTTGGTCCAGTGGACTAGTTTTTGGATCCTTATTCGATAATTGAAATCATTCACATTTTAAGATTTAGCGAGTTCATCATCCTTGCAAACAATCAAGTCGATCGTATAATGGAAATTATGTATTCAGATCAATTTTGTATGAATTGTTTATTTTCTTACTGTTTACTTTTTTCATACGAAAATTGATCCGAAAATATGATTTTCATTATCCGATTGACTTGAATTTTTGCAAGAATAATGTACTGGATGAACTTTAAAATGTGAACGGTTTGGATTATTGAAACAGAACTCAAAAATAAACCCGCCGAACCCAACAATACCACTCCAATCTTCTATTGGAGTGAAGCCAGTCTCATTTCAAAATATAAAAATCCTTATATATAGCAGTTTTTGTGGATTAATCCAAGTAAATCGAGCTTAAGTTTGGACCAAACATAGACATCAGATGACACGAATAACCCGAATTCAATTTGTACCATAAATATATGTACACACATACATATGAAAAAAATTTATAAAACACACTTTAAAAAGGTGTGTGTTGTATGTTCGTTTTCGATTTTTATAAATAAATAAAAAATTATAATTTATTGTAATCTTATTTGTGACTCAATTATAACATCTTGGGATTATTATATTAGTTCTGACCAAAGTAATATTTGGTTATTATTATCCTTGGTACACATATTGAGGTGTTAGTTTTGCCTCATTTAGGATGTATTGTGATTGTTATTTTAGTTAGTATTATTTACTACATCATTAAGAGGAGTTTAGAGAGAAAAACTTAAGGAATGTAGTAGCATTACTCACAAAGAAAAATATCATAACTTACATATTATAATACATTATTTTTTTAAGGTGTATATTGTGACATGGCATGACCCCTTATAAAATTGTCCCATCCAGTCTGCTAGTGCTAGCCAAACCCAGCGATTGCCTGAAACCAATTTGGATGGATTTATCAACCCAATGAAGTTGAAAAATGGGCCATTAAAGGTAAAGTAAAAGGACTAGTGGTAGTGCCTAGTGAGATTGCCCAAAACGAGTTTAAATGGACTTATCAACCCAATCAAGTTGAAAACTGGGCCTTTAGAGGTAAAGTTTTAACAAGGGTTATTCACCCAAAAAAAAGTTTTAACAAGAGCTAGTGTGTATTGATGAGCCTATTACCTGGGTTTCTTTGGGAGTGAGCTAAAAAGTTAATTTATTGATTAAAAATAATTTTATAAAAACTATAATGCTAAAAATACTAGTTTAATTCACATATTTATAACTTTTTCGGCCTCGTTTGGCAAGAGGCTAAAATAGCCAATTAACCAAAAAGTTACCTTTTTAGCCAAAAAGCCAACAACCCATACCAAAAAGTCAAAGATTCTATTTTCTCTCTACTTTTTGCACGTCGTTTCGTAATTAGCCAAAAAGTTGACCCAAACATACAGGTTTTTCTTACTAACCTTTTTAGCCAATTAGCTAAAAAGTTACTAAATTAGCATGTTCCCAAACGAGTTGTGTAATGGTTTATTTCAAAGTGCCTATTATTTGCCCATGCAGAGCTCCAAAAGCATGACAATATTATTGGCTAGGATGACCACGGTCGAATTTTTCAGAATTTTGTGCACGGATTTTTAATTTTACACACAACTATTTTGATAATATAAAATTGGGTTTGTCATCTCTAATTATTGGTCAGGTCATTATGAAATGGCACTAATCATGTAGATGCTTGCTGTTAGACAATCTTCACTGTATTTAAAGATATTAATTCTATTGTGTACAAAACAACAATTAGAATTAAAGAAATAAAGAAAAGGAGAGAATATGTTTGATTACAAAAATCAAACTCGAAATAAAAATAAATAAATAAATAACAGATTTTATTTTGTTACAAAAACAAAATTAAAATCTGATTAAATAAACAAATTAAAAAACAGAATAAAATTAAACAATTTACTTGGTTAATTTCTTTGAATGATTTTTTCGATCAAGTCCAAGTTTAACATCAGTGTCCTTAAGACAGATTAATTCTCCTCTCCACGGTGCTTTTCATTTGGACGTCTATCTCCCAAGATGAAATGATCTTCTACAAACAATAGCAAAGACTACAAATTATTTGCCTTACTTAACACACTAAGTGTTTACACTCTTTCTTCGTAATAAAAATGCAAACAAAATGCGAGAGAATTATAGAGGATGGAGTACGAAAATTGAAGTGAAAAATCCAAATGGGAGGTGGTCTATATATAGATGTATTGGTGGCTTTTGGTTTTGAATTGAGCAATTATGAAAACTGTTGGTTTTGAATTTGAACCATTAATTCAAAGCAGATAGCAAAAGCAGGAAGAACCTGTTTGGGTGTGTGAAAATACCAAACAAGTTTATTTCGGGAAGGGCCCTGTTTGGATGAGCATTAAATCCAAACTAATTTAATTCTGTTTGAAAACGGGAAGGGCCCTGTTTGGATGAACAAAAAATCCAAACCAGTTTATTTGAATTAAATTCAAATGTTTTTGGCCCAAAAAGATTAGAATTGGGCCGAACACGCCCAGCCCAACCTCACACGCACTTGTGCCCAAGCCCGCCTTGGGCCAAGTGGCAGCGGTGATTTTTGGGTCCAATGGGTCTAGCCCATTTTGCCCATAACCTCTCCCTCTAAAACACTTGGGTACCCCTTGGGGCACACCCCAAGTATCAAACCCATGCCTTATAAACCCTCTCAAAACCTCCCACCAAATCAATGTGGGACAAGCCTTATTCAACCTTTAAGGAATTTCCACCAAAACTCCATTTCCATGGAACATACTTTGGCTTCAATTTCCCATTCACTCGGTAATGGTTTTGAGCAACCAAATATACCACGTGAATCACAACGCGGCATAGAACGCGTCATCACTTTGACCCGTGTAAATCGATGCACGGGGCCCACCTAAAAATTAGACCAAACATAGGAAAAAATTCTGGTTTTACCTAGAATTTTATAACTATTTCCAACAATCCCCCACATGAATGGAATTTGATGACAACGGAAATGCAACAATATGCAGACTTAACGAAAGAGTATAAGTCGAAAATATCTTGCATCAGGATAGGTAGTTTTCGGCCTTGAACCTTCCCTAGTGATAACCTATCGGACTTACTAGCTAACCAATGGACGCGATGCCTTGAATTGTTCAGCCGTTTGTGTAAGCCAAGACAATAGATTTCACACAAAATATCTTCTAACACATCGTGGTTCTCACTGTTGTGTTCATTTTGGCCTTGAACGCTCCTGGTTTTCATGAGTGTTTCTAGAGAATGTAGCATCTTTCATTCTCATAGAACCGCCCCATTCAACACTCATATAGGTGATTCTTATTTTGAGTATCTCCTTATACTCATCTTGATTGTATGCCTTAATCAAGATATAAGTAATCATTAAAAGCAAAGCTTATCCTTATACCCCTGCAGACAACATATGTTGCAGATATCACTCTCACCATAGGAATGGGTAGGGAATTTGAATCCCTTGGTGATTTCTGGCGAGCCATACATAACTTAGTTGTCCCTTTGAACTTAGTTCTTGGGATCTCCAGTCATATAAGTAGGGTTACCATTATGACGACTCTTATGTAATAGGCTTTAATCCCATCCCCTTTGATGAACTATACACTAGCTCTTTTGTCAAACCTTTTGTTAACGGATCCGTAATATTCTCTTTAGATTTTATATAATCTATTGAGATTATTCCGTTTGACAATAACTGCCTAGCAGTATTATGTCGACGACGAACATGTCGTGACTTACCGTTATACATATGATTCTGTGCCCTGCTTATTGCAAATTGACTATCACAATGAATGCAAATAGCTGGCACAGGTTTTGGCCATATTGGAATGTCTCCTAAGAAGTGACGAAGCCATTCTGCTTCTTCTCCTGCTTTGTCTAAAGCAATGAACTCGAATTCCATTGTGGATCGTGCGATGCAAGTTTGTTTCGTAGACTTCCAAGAAACAAAGAATAGCCTAGAGTAAAGACATATCCACTAGTGGATTTTGAATCTTTAGTATCTGATATCCAATTGGCATCACAATAACCTTCGAGTACTGCTGGATATCGAGTAAAGTTCAAACCATGATCACGAGTAAATCTTAGATATCTAAGAACCTGAACGATCGCTTTCCAATGGTCTTCTCCAAGGTTACTAGTGTACCTACTCAATTTACTGATAGCATAAGCTATATCAGGACGAGTACAATTCATTAGGTACATTAGGCTTCCAATGATTTAGGAGTATTTTAACTGAGACACTGCATCACCTTTATTTTTCGATAAATAAAGACTGATGTCTCTGAGTGTTCTAGCTAAATCCAAATCATCCTTAATAAATTTATCAAGAATTTTCCCAATAAAATGAGATTGAGATAATGCATATATCCGCCGATGTTTTAGTAATTTTCATTCCTAATATAACATCTGCGACCCCATATCTTTCATATCAAATCTTTTGTTAAGTATTTGCTTAGTTGATTTGATCATGTTTTGACCGCTTCCAATGATAAGCATGTCATCCACATAAAGACAAACTATGACATATCCTTGGTCGTTGTTTTTAACATAGACGCATTTGTCACATTCGCTTATCTTAAACCCATTAGTAAGCATTGCATGATCAAATTTTTCATGCCATTGCTTAGGTGCTTGTTTTAATCCATAAAGGGATTTTACAAGTCGACAAACTTTCTTTTTCTTGCCTCGATACTACAAACCCTTCGGGTTGTTCCATATAGATCTCTTCATTTAGATCACCGCTTAAGAAAAGTCTTAACATCCATTTGATGTATTTCTAAATTAAACAACGCTATAGCAATAAGCATGCGAATGGATGTTATTCTTGTCACAGGGAATATGTGTCAAAATAATCCGACCTTCCTTTTGTCTCAGAACCTTTAACTACAAGTCTTGCTTTATACTTGTCAATTGAACCATCTACTTTCATTTTTCTCTTGAATATCCATTTATATCCAAGAGGTTTAGAACCCGTGGAAGATCCACCAATTCCCAAGTATGATTTTGCATAATGGATTCAATTTCATTATTAATGACCTCTTTCCACAAAGGTGCTTCAGACTGTCATTCTTTTTAAAGCTTTGAGGTTCATTTTCTAACAAGTATGTCGTAAAATCTGGACCAAAGGATTTTGATGTTCTCGCTCTCTTACTTCTTCTTGGTTCATCATCGCTAAATCACATTGGTTAAGACCATTACTAGTCTCTTGTGCTTGATTGTCATTAGTCTCTTGACTTTGTGTACAATCATAAGTTCTTTTCTGTGAACTTAATTCCTGTCCTTTCTTGTAAGGAAAGACATGTTCAAAAAACACAGCATTCCTTGACTCTATAATAGTGTTCACATTTATATCAGGTATTTCTGATTTATAAGTCAGAAACCGATATGCACTACTATTCTGAGCATAACCAATAAACACACAATCTATTGTTTTTTGTCCAATCTTTGTCTTTTTAGGAACAGGAACTTCAACTTTTGCCAAACACCCCTACACTTTTAAGTATTTGTAGGAAGGTGGTCGACTTTTCCATAATTCATAAGGAGTGCTATAGGTTTTCTTGTGGGGTATTCTATTAAGAACATATTAGCAGACAATATTGCTTCCCCCCACAAGTTCTGTGGTAAGCCTAAATTTAGTAACATGCCATTCATCATTTGTTGTCTATGATGTACTTGATTCATAAATTTCAAATCCAAAACTCCAAAATAATTATGATTACACAAATCAGAATTAATGTTGTGACAAAATCATATCCTCATAAAAATTTTGCCTAAGAAACGAACAATTCAAAACCCCAATTGATTGTATACATTCTTGTAACTCATTTATAAATAAATGTCACTGTCATAAAAAGATTTGTGACAGAAGAAAATTAAATTATCTCAACTAATGCAAGAGATACATCCCCATAATAATAAAATGGTTTATGGTTTAACAATTTCTACTACGCAAGTAAAATAATTATTAACGACATCTCATGCCACATAATTCAAAATAAACCAATAATCAACATAAAAGATTTCTTAAATTACTTTCCAATTAAACGGAACGATATAATTACATACATCTTCATGTTTAAATTTCTCTGGTATTTAAACACCCATTCAAAATTGATTAGAAATATTCAAATTAACCTGCTTATAACAATTTATCATTCCAAATCACTTGAAATTATTGTTAAGAAATAACTTGAGTTGATATCATACATGCATATCAAACGCATCAACTAAAAATAATGAATTAACAAAATAAATTAAACATGCATGATCCCATCACTTGCATCATGAAATAAAAGGATTCTCAACTCATAAATAAAATCCAACGCATTTAAACTTTAAACTTCAAAATGACAAAATATACCTTCATTTAATAAGTTTGATTTGTACATAAATAAACAAATTAAATATGCATTAAAATGTTCTTGTGAATATATATATATATATATATATTTTCCAACTAAAGTGCAGAAACAATTCAAGACTATGAATCCACATTGTAATAAAAATAAAATTAGTTTGTAAAACCAATATTTTACTCTAGAAACAAATTCTTCTATGTATACTCATGATGAACTATGATAAAGTCAAAAGAATTAACACATTTTCACAAAGGTTTCAAAAATAAGTGGTCTACCAAACGAAACCATAAGTCACTTACAAAATTAATTGATTGTGACTGAGTCACAAAGTTACATGATTGATTAACTAAATTAATTTTTTTAGTTACTAAAACCAGAAAATAAATTACAATACAAAATAATTTTATTTTCCTTGTTACCAAAACTAGTAAAATAAAATACCGAAATAATATCTGATTACAAAAATCAGAAAACCAAACCACAAATTAATTTTCTAGTTACTTAAACTAGAAAATAAATTATAACACAAAATAATTTTATTTTTCTTGTTACTAAAACTAGAAAATAATATAATTTTATTTTCCTAGTTACTAAAACTAGAATATAAAATATCACAAAAATATCTGATTTCAAAAATCAGAAAACCACAAAATAATTTTATTTTTCTTGTTACTAAAACTAGAAAAATAAAATACCAAAATAATTTTCTGTAATACCAAATAATATTCTGCAATTGTTAATGACACCAGTATATTACTACTAGTTGTCAAAGAAAAGAGACAGTATATTACTACTATCTGTCAAATAGCATAAACCACTATTTGTTTTTCCAACCAGAATATTAGTTTGAAAACACAGAAAATTAAATACAATGAAGATACCAAAGCGGGTCTCCATCACTTAAAGAGGGTGAAAGTGATCGGCAAGTTGTTGCCGCTGTAGATGCTTGGAAACATTCAGATTTCCTGTGCAGAAACTACATCCTCAATGGTCTTGACAACATGCTGTATAATGTATACAGTCCTCTGAAGTCAGCAAAAGAATTGTGGGATTCTTTGGAGAAGAAATACAAGACAGAGGATGCCGGCACAAAGAAATTTGTCGTCGGTAAATTTCTGGATTTTGTAATGGTCGACTCCCAAACAGTAATATCTGAAGTTCAAAATTTCCAGATAATTTTGCATGATATTCATTCAGAAGGTATGTATCTTAGTGAGTCTTTCCAAGTCGCTGCTTTGGTGGAAAAGTTACCACGGCTTGGAAAGATTTCAAAAATTATTTAAAACATAAACGCAAAGAGATGACCATGGATGAGTTAATTGTAAGATTAAGAATTGAGGAAGATAACCGAAAGGCTGACAAGAGGCATGGGAAAAATCCCATTGAGTCAAAGGCTAATGTGGTTGAACAAGTTCAAAAACCACATAACAAAAAGAGGAAGTTTACTGGAGATGGTCCTAAACAAGGCAACAACAATAGCAACAAGAAGTTCAAAGGAAAATGCTAATCTTTTTGATTCAAATAAACTGGTCTGTCTTAAGATTGTTAGACAATCTTCACTGTATTTAAAGATATTAATTTTATTGTGTACAAAACAACAATTAGAATTAAAGAAATAAATAAAAGGAGAGAATATGTTTGATTACAAAAATCAAACTCGAAATAAAAATAAATAAATAAATAACAGATTTTATTTTGTTACAAAAACAAAATTAAAATCTGATTAAATAAACAAATTAAAAACATAATTAAATTAAACAACTTACTTGGTTAATTTCTTTGAATGATTTTTCTGATCAAGTCCAGTGTTTAACACTGTGTCCTTAAGACAGATTCGTCCTCTCCACGGTGCTTTCAGAATTTGGACGTCTATCTCCCAGGATGAAATGATCTTCTACAAACAATAACAGCACTACAAATTGTTTGCCTTACGAACACACTAAGTGTTTACACTCTTTCTTTCAGAATAAAAATGCAGCAAAATGCAGAGAGAATTATAGAGAGGATGGAGTACGAAAATTGAAGTGAAAAATCCAAATGGGAGGCTGGTCTATATATAGATGTATTGGTGGCTTTTGGTTTTGAATTGAATAGGTATGAAACCTGTTGGTTTTGAATTTGAACCTGTTAATTCAAACAGATAGCAAAACGGGAAGGGCCCTGTTTGGGTGTGCGAAAATACCAAACAAGTTTATTTCGGGAAGGGCCCTGTTTGGATGAGCATTAAATCCAAACTAATTTAATTCTGTTTGAAAACGGGAAGGGCCCTGTTTGGATGAACAAAAAATCCAAACCAGTTTATTTGAATTAAATTCAAATGTTTTTGGCCTAAAAAGATTAGTATTGGGCCGAACAAGCCCAACCCAACCTCACACTGCCTGCCCAAGCTTGGCCGGCAGTGCAGACAGATTTTTGGGTCCAATGGGTCTAGCCCATTTTGCCCATAACCTCTCCTCTAAAACACTTGTACCTTGGGCACACCCCAAGTATCAAACCCATGCCTTATAAACCCTCTCAAAACCTCCCACCAAATCAATGTGGGACAAGCCTTATTCAACCTTTAATGAATTTCCACCAAAACTCCATTTCCATGAAGCATACTTTGGCTTCAATTTCCCATTCACTCGGTAATGGTTTTGAGCAACCAAATATACCACGTGAATCACAACGCGGCATAGAACGCGTCATCACTTTGACCCGTGTAAATCGATGCACGGGGCCCACCTAAAAATTAGACCAAACATAGGAAAAAATTCTGGTTTTACCCAGAATTTTATAACCATTTCCAACACTTGCCTGATTGTTGCTACTTTATTAACTTATGTGACAAACAAAACTGCTAATCAATAAGGGTAAAATTTTACTTCTAAACAGAGTAAAATTTTAGTTTCACAATAAAATTTATTGTTTCATTACAATGTTTGTGCATTTTCCTTACTTTTTTTTTTCTTTGGCCTCATGAATATTCTTTGTTTATATGTTAGAAATGGTAAGCTTTAAGATTTTGTTAATTTTGAAATTTGAGTAAATCTAACAAGATTTTGATTTCTATAAACAATGTTGATTGCAGAATCATTGTATGTTATATCATGCGTCAGATCATGAGAAATGAGCCTATTGCAAAGTCTATGGAAGATGATGAAATTAACAATTTCCAAGCATTGATAGTGCATTAATTTTTGAATGATTCTTCAAAAGTATGGGCTGAGGAACAATTCAACCTCAAGGACGACGATGTGGATGCCTTTTGAGAACTACTTTTTTGTATCTGATGTGAATGATGAATGTAATTTTGTTTTTTTGTAAATGAAAAACTGCTGAAAGAGTAATTGTAGGTGAAAGAATGCTAAAAGAGTAATAATGATATATGTTATACTTGTTATGGATTAGGATGGAACATTGTTATAGATAGAATACAATGATACAATTTATATTTTGTGTCTCTTTATAATATATATAGTTGTGGTGTTATATTATTTTTGCACAAAGATTGCATTGTGAGCAGTAGGGACTTTGTGTATTGTTGTAAATTTTGGTGTAGATTGGAAATGTTTTCCTATAGGACTCATATACTTTTAAAGTAAAATTTTACTCTACAATAGAGTAAAATTTTACTTTCAATTCAAAGAAAATCTTACTTTGAAATACAGTAAAATTTTACTTTGAAATAAAAAATAAAGTAAAATTTTACTTTCATGTTAAGAAAACTAATGTTCTACTATCTTTTAGACTAGAATTTCACTCCTATTAAACAAAATCCAACATAGTAAAATTTTACTTTCAATTCAAAGTAAACTTTACTCTGAAACACAGTAAAATTTTACTCTGAATGGGAGTAAAAGTTTACTTTTATGTTAAGAAAAGTATTATTTACTATTTTTAAGATTAGAATTTTACTCAAAATCTTCATGTTAACAAATTTCATTATAAGTTCCGTTACATGAAACTAATCCAACCACATGAAAAAAAATATATATATGACGACATAAATTTTACATCCTAAAACCATTAAACCAGAAATAAGTAAAAAATAATAGAGAACAAAAAAAAGTGGTTAATATTAAATAACTAAAATATCTGACCTCAAGTTGCTTTTCTTATCTGCTCTTTTCTTATATATATGGGCTTGCTTCCAGTCCAAGACTGGTGGTTCAGTCCGGTCTATTAGGTTTATTTTTAGATTTTCTTTTCGATAATTTGAACCGTTCACATTTTAAAATTTATTAAATACATTATTCTTGTAAAAAATCATGTCAATCAGATAACGGATATTATGTATTCGGATAACTTTTTTATGAATCGTTAATTTTGTGAACATCCATTTTTTTTTTCAAGAAAAAGTGATCCGAATACATAGTATTCGTTATCTGATTGATGTGATTTTTTACAAAAATAATGTACTTAACAAACCTTAAAATGTAACGGTTTGGATTATCGAAAAAAGGCCTAAAAATGAGCCCAATTGGCCAAACTAGACTAGACTATCCCAAATCTGAACTGGAGCTAATCTGGACCCTATATATATAATTATTGAAAAAAAAGAAGTGGAGAATAACTTACAAAAATTAAAAATGACTTTATTAAAGAAGAAAAGTTAAAATCATCAAATGACCATATTCTCTTCCGTTGGCATAAGTTAAAATGAAATTTTTTGGCTAAAATAGTTACAAAATGATAAAATAGACTTTTTCACTCAATAAGACAAAATGTCGTATCTAAATTATAATCATTTTATTTTATTTTATCACAAAAGTCATAAAATACTATACCAAACGAGACTTTTTAATTCTAAACTAAAATAACCAAAAAGTAAACTCATATTCCAAACGAATCCATTATCTTCCAAAGACCTCTCTCTGTCTCTCTCTCTCTCCCCCTCCCCCTCACACACAGGTAGCACAGAAGCATCCCTCCCAACAAAGAAATCCCTTTCCTCAAACCATGGAATCAAACATATCAATGTTTCAATTTGTCATCTTCCATTACTATTCATACAATGGTTTTGAGTGAAAACTAATACACACCCCAAAAAAATGCAAATGATTTATTTTTTCATAATTATATTACAAAAATTCATAAAATTAACTATAAAATGCCATAAATTTTCTCACTATAAAATGCATAACTTTTTACTCACCATAAAAAATTAGGGGAAAAAAAAAGAGCTTAATAAAAATCAAAGATAAATTTTTTATATTTGAATTTGGACAATCCGTGCCATAACAAAAATTATTATTAAAAAAAAAAATTCTTCAAGTTAAACTTGGACTCAAGCTTAGATTTGTGCAAAGAATTAACCAATCCCAACCCGCTAATTTTGTTTCCAATTCATATAACAGGTGTAGTGTCAAAAAAATTCCCTATTCATGATGCATACCTTCAATAAAACAAATGAGCATATTACTGGTATTTTAAGCACGGCTATCTATGAAAAAACATATACGGTCATTTTTCCATGCATCAAGAGCAATTTTAGAATAATTAAAGTTTTCTAAAATCATTAAAATTTGTCTTTCAAGAGCTATATATATATATATGTATATATGTATTTCACAAGCTATAGCCGGCAAGTCGAATTTTGTTTATGACAAGATTCGCGCATGAATTCTAATCTTACGTTAGTTGATTTAATAAATCTTGAAGTCGAGCATCACTATTGACCAATTGACTATATTTCACCACAATAGGAGCCAAATTTAGAGGAATATTTTTAATCCACTAGATATGAAGAGAATAGTGTGAATTTGGTAAAGTATTAACTTGACATGGCTTACTTGATACAAAAGCATCTCTATATGCCCTCTCATTACACAAGCATCAACTTTAGGCCAGCTTGTTTCAGTCATAATAAAATGTAAAGCTAAGGAGAAGTACCAATCAAGCATGGAGATAAGGACAGGGCAACTGATTAACTGATCTATGTAGCTGTTCTTTGTGACAATTTTTTGGAATAGTGAGAAAGTTAGAGGTTTAAGATTTGAGTCGCCGGAGCAATTGTGCCCCTTTTATTATTCAGTCATGATCTTGTTATAGTTATATTTCATGAAAAAAATAAATAAAAAAAAGGTACGCGAGAACTCAAACCTACCTCTGCCACAGTTTCACAATTTTATCCTAGATTTTGCTTCTTTCTTCTTTTTTTAACCGTGTTTTCAGGTCAATTTGTACACATCGACTGACAGGATGCCCTTCCTCTTTCAGCATATGGTTGTCAAGCTAACTCAACAATGAACAAAATTTTCAGAAGGTGAACAAATCACAAACGGTACCATCAACTACTACTGGGGGACAATGGCAACCTCACATTGTGCACGGAAAAAACCTGTCAGTTTTGTCAGAATATCCCAAAAAATGGTTTCATATAATCTGTCTCTTATGCAAAGGCAATATGAAAACAAAAGGATACACCAGCCAATTATGCAATGCATAGTGGGGGCTCTGATAGTACTACATGTTGTCTATGTAATTATGCAATGCATAGTGGAATGGCGACACTTTCTGGTCCTTCCTCTAGCACACGGGGATCAAGTCTATGCACCAGGGATGAAGCGTAGAGGTCGATTCATGACCCCAGCATAAAAAATAACGTTACATTAATGCCGAAAACACTAAATGCAAGAATATGAAACTCTATTGAAAAAACCAGCAGAACTATGAGACATACGACATCTGAAAGGTGATTATTTTGCAGCAAACATTCAAAAAGCTAACGTTAGCAACTGCTACATATCATATTTGGGCAAAAAACAATATAAATATAAGGAAATCTGAATTATCCGTTTTGGAAGATATTCAAAATCAACATGACAGAAATAATCACGATTGGGAGCTGTTTATCAAGTAGCGAAATTTTTACTTCTCCAAAAAAAAAAAAAAAAACAATTAAATCAAATAAACTAAAATAACTTAAAATTAATCACCACTATTCTCCTTTAAATTGTTTCAGCATAATGAATATCAAATTTGTTTTATGATTTAGATCGCAATTACTTTAAGATCTTACTAAATTTAGGATCTTAATGTGATTTGAATGTTTGGCCCAACTGAAATCGTAGAATCGTAAGATCTTACAATTTAGATCGAGATTTTAATAACCATGCTCTTGATTGCTTCGTTAAATCATTAGAAACAACAAATTGTTTTCAAAAAATAGATAAGGGAAAGATAAGTAGGAAGCAGGGACAGTGACAAATGACAATCACGGGCAAGATAAATAATGTAAACCTGAAAAGGACAATTAAGATCAAATCAAAGCGAGGTCAAGTGTCTATCAGGTAGTGTGAGGCAACAATAAATCTTGATCACAAAACAAGGACCCATAATTATATATCGTAAAAGAAATAAATAAATAAAAAATAAAAAGAACAAGGTAAAGATAAGGTATGTAAGAAATCAAGCCCCACAAGATATCTGTGGCTTGGCTCTTATTCTTTAGTAAAAGAAAAGTAGCCTAAACAAATGAAAGAACATAGTTAAGTAGTATGTTTGTGTATGTTACGTATATTCACAATTCAACGTTCACGTGGTGACAGTGATTTCATCCTATTCGTGATTCAACGTTCGCGTGGTGACAGTGATTTTATCCTATTTGTATAATGACAGAGAAGAGAAAATCTAGATATTGTTTTTGTACCGACTTGACTTTGCTAAATTGCCAGATAATTTACTATATGACACACTCATCAAAAAATAGGCATCCACAATAATATTGCAGTCCTTTCAGATAAAGATTATTCTATCCTCACTTGAAAGCTACAAAACTGAGAAGTGGAAATTGGCTCATATCTCTTTGAAGATAGGTCAGGACCATCACATTTGTGATCACACAATTCCAAAAGAACAAACATATCAAGTGGGCTTCCTATCCTTTTTTTTTGGTTCAACATTCCAAAGTTTATCAATGCCTACAAATCTTGATCCCAAGATTCCCATTAATTTCATATCAAAAAATGTAAGGATTCATACAATTGGTGTAATCGAACCAAGAAAGAGAACTCTGGAGATAACATAAATAATGAATATAGCTTTTCATTAATCTGATATCAAAAAAATTGTAAAGGTCAAAGACAATGATCAACCAAACAATTACTCACATTATGAAGCCAAATATACACCAAAGTAGGCAAAACTATGAACTACTTAGTGGAAAGAAAGAAAAAATAAATAAAAAATGGTGAGAAAAGACCTTCAGATTCTCTGCTCATCATGTCATTGCTCAAAACAATGCAAACCAAGCAAGAAGAAACTTTATGGCAATCCAATGCACTAATAGAAAATAATCACCATTGAAGGAATAATTTTTTTTTAAAAATAGAAAAAATACCCACTTTATCATTTCTGTTCATTAAGGCAATCCCTTGCAAAATGCCCTTCTTCCCCACAATTGTAACAAGCTCCGCCACCTCCACCACCACCGCGGCCGTCATATCCCCGTCCACCACCGCCACGGCCACCGCCGCCATACCCTCCTCGGCCACCTCTTCCCCCACCGTAACCCCAGTTCCCTCTACCACCACCGCCGCCGCCGCCCCCGCCCCCCCCCCGCCCCCGCCCCCGCCCCCACCCCTATAACAGTCCCTTGCTAAATGACCCGGTCTGCCGCAATTATAACACTCCACTCCGCCGCCACCATAGCCGCCGCCTGTCCTCCCATCACCACCGCGGCCGCCGCCGTAACCGCCTCCGTACCTGCCGCCGTAACTGCCAGTTTCGGCAAAACCGCCTCTCCCGCCACCGCGGAAGGAGCCTCCTCCTCCGCCACGCCCGCCGCCAGTACGGTAAGATCTGGCGAGACCGACGACGTCGACGGCCTTGGTCCGGCCATCGTCGGCGGAATCGACAATGAATTCGACCCGCTGGCCCTCGCGGAGGGTTCGAAAACCGTCGGATTGGATCTCGGTCTGGTGGACGAAGAGATCATCTCCGCCATCATCGGGAGCTATGAATCCGAACCCCTTTTGGCCGCTGAACCACTTCACAGTCCCGGTGGATCTCTGGGCCTCTGCCATTGGAACAGATCAACTTAGAAGCTTCTACAAATATAACTATCTTAAATCCGGAAGGTTCTAGAAGATTCTGTATCAAACGATTAATGGGAAGAAACCCATGTTGCTTATGCTGATGACGAAGGAGGAGGAGGAGGAGGAGGAGGAGGTTCGTTAATGGCGGCAGTGTGGTGTGTTGTGAGTGGCTGTGTCTCCTGTGACGCATTTTTTAGAGGCCGTTTCAATGTGTAGGACCAGGTGGTTGGTGATCCGACGGTGGATAGGTTAGTGGACTTTTTAGTTACTATCTAGCGGTTCAAACACGTCGGCTACTTTATCCATTTGGAATTTTATTATTTTTATTCCAATCCAATTGAGTTTTTAATAAAAATCCTCAAATAATTTTTTTTTTTTTTTTATAAAAAAATTGAAGTATTTTCCTTCTCTCTCTCTTTTTTTTTTTCTTCCTCTCCATGGGCTGGACTTAAATCTCAGTTCAACTGCTTTTTTGGACCTAATTACCTTTACTGCTATGTGGCCTTTATTCAATGCTATGTTTACTCTTTTTTTTTTGAGAAATTTACAATTCAGTATACGTTTTCAAAATAAATTTTAAATCAGTAGTAAAACTTAGGTGTGCTTAGTTTGGTTTTAAGAGATAAATTTTTAAAAAATATTTTGGAGAGAGAGTTTAGAAATTTTTTTAGTTTGTTTGGTTATATATTTTGAAAATAGTTTTGGAGTATGGGAGTTTGGGATGATTTGATATTTTATTGTAGTTGAATAGATGTGTGAGAGAAAAAATGATTGAGAATGAGAGGGAAAAAGTGATTGATTGATATGTAGGAGAGAGAAAGTAATTTTGAAATTTTTTTTTTCAAAATCACTAAACCAAACAAATTTTGAAAAATTTTCTCCAAAATTACTCTCCCAAAAACAAACCAAACAAGGCCTTAGTAAATTTTTTTTTTTGGGTCTTAGAATTGATTGGCAATTTTCACTAGGGGTGCGTTTGTTTGGACGGACTGGATAAGGGGGGATTGTAATCCATCGGACTGTTAGTCCCGAGGCACATTGTTCCAAGACTATTTGGTTGGATTGGATTTGTATCCTATGTTTGTTTAGTCATGGGATTAGATGTCTGGATTGGACTATTTTTAGTAAATCCAATGTTTGGTTAGACGGACTGGATAAGGATAAATGTTCAAAAGACTATTTTACCCTTATAATCTATATTTATAATTTAACAACACTAAAAAAATTTAATTTATAACGCCACAATTTTTAATTTATTATTTTCAATTAAATTAAATTTATAATTTATAATTTATAATTTATATTTTTATTTAATATACAATTTTAAATAAAGACAATAAAAAAATAATTTTATTTAATATATAAATTAAATTTTCAACAACACTAAAAAAATTTAATTTATAAGGCCATAATTTATAATTTATTATTTTAAAATAAATTTAATTTATAATTTATATTTTTTATTTAATATATAATTTTAAATTAACAATACTAAAAAAAAATTTATTTAATATGTAAATTTAATTTTTTAACAACACTAAAAAAATTTAATTTATAAGGCCATAATTTATTATTTATTATTTTTAATTAAATTTAATTTATAATTTATAATTTAAATTTTTTATTTAATATATAGTTTTAAATTAACAACACTAAAAAAATAATTTATAAATGTTCAAAAGACTATTTTACCCTTTTCTAATTGTTTACTAAGTAATAACATGGAGGGTAAAATGGACATTTCACAAAATAATCCCATGGGATACCAATCCCATGGTTTCTATCCCACACCCTCCCATGGGATAGGATAGTCCCATGTTTGTGGGACTAATAGTCCGGGGAGACTATTAGTCCGGAGCAAAATTTTTTAAACAAACAATGGACTATTAGTCCGGTGAGACTAATAGTCCAATCCCACACTCTTATCCCTCAAAACGAACATACTCAATTGTTTTTGATGAGTTGTTAAATAAGTACTATAATTAGAATTTAAAATTTGTACAATATAGATATTTAAAAAAAATGATAATTTCAGAATTGTAGATTGTATGCTTTATATAATTATATAAAATGAATAGCTTGAACTTATATTTCTACCTTTTAACCTTAAATTTTTTTTCAAACAATTCCTTCCATCTTACTTTGTAATCTACCCACTTGACCATGGTTTTAAACTCAAGGTGAGGTTTATCTCCTATCCACGTTAAAGTGTTGTAAGGTTTTGTGGGGGTCATTACAGTTTAGATGGACATTAGGGATATGTTTGGTTTGCGTTTTGAATTATGTTTTGAAAGAAAATTTTTAAAAACATGTTTCGTTATAAATTTTTTAAAAAAAAATTTAAAATCACTTCTCTCTCTATTACACATCAATCAATCATTTTTTTATCTCTCCTCTCTTATTTTCAATTATTTTTTCTCTCACACATATCTACTCAACTACAAGAAAATATCAAATCATCCTAAACTCCCAAACTCTTAGGCACCGTTTGGGAAGATAGTTTAGAGGCTTTTTTTGGCTGTTTTAGCTACAAAAGACAAAATATGCTATTTTAGCTACAATAAACAAAATATCATATCCAACCCATAATCATTACACTCTTCTCTCACAAAAAAAAAAAAAATCAAGAAAGCCAAAAAGTCATTTCCAAACCAAGTTTTTTAGCCCAGGCTAAAATAGTCAAAAAAGCCAAAAAATCAACCCACTTCCCAAATGACACCTAAAACTATTTTCAAAATATACAACCAAATAAATCAAAAAAGAAATTAAACTCTCTCCTCAATTTTTTTTTTTAAAATTTATCTCAAAATAGAAACCAAACACACACTATATTTTCTAGATATAAAGTTTACATATTTAGATCAATCATATTTTATATATTGTTCACACTTTTTTATTGTGTGAATAAATTTAAATTTTAGCTAAAAACTCATTAAAAAATAAAAAGAAAAAAATTTCAACTCATATGAAATAAGTCAAAATTTTGTTCTCATTCACCATACTTTTTACACTTATTTTGTAAGTCAAAATTTAAATTTTTTCCTTATTATTTTTTATCTTATATTTTTACTAATAAAAAATAAAAAAAAACTAAAATAGTCACTTCCTAAATGAACCTTTATTCTTTTCCTGAGACAGTTTCTATCTAGGTCCACATGTGTTGGATGTTGGGCATAATCGGACCGGAGAAAAATTAGAAAAAATTGGTCTAAGATCCCTACCTAATTTTTAGTATGAGGAGAGATCCATAATAATATTTTCTGGTGTCTAAGGTCCCTTAATGTTAGTTTAGTTTATAAAATACCTATTTTACCCTTTTGTATATTATACGTGGTTTTCAATTTTGGAATCTGAAGATTACGTTACTATTTTTCTGGAAGATTACTTTGGGATGAACTTGGCGATCGATGGAGATTTTGATGATGCAGATTTCGTGGAAATTTTATAGGAATTTTGTAGTCGTATAGTAGTTGAGTTTCATTGATCGTGTAGAAGTTGAAGTTGTGTTGAAGCTCGAATTTTCAGTAGAGTTGAATCAGGTAAGTTTAACAATCAGTTTAAGTTTTTTATTTTTCATTTGATTTGTATATATGGACTCCGATTTCAAATAAGTCTTTGTAGTTTATTTTGAATTAGGTTTTTATTTTCAGTTTTGATCAATGTGATAGAAAAGCCAGCTTAGTGAATTATTTTTTGATTTTTGAAGTTGATTTTTCATTCTTTGCTTTTGACAATGGAGTTGATTTTTCATTCTGTGTTACATATTTATCAATGATAAGTTTTGTTCTTCGTGTTTGGAAACCGACTCTGTTTTTCTTCACTGTATTAAGTTTTGTGCTCTGTTTTTTTCATTTATTCTGCATTTTTCATTTTTCTACACTTTGCTTTGTATTCCAGAGAAAATTATATGTTCATATTCCAGAGAAAATTGTATGTTTATATTCTAGAGAAATTTATCTGCATTCTGATTTGAGTCCAATAATGCACAATCACACAGAGAAAATTATAAGCTTGTAGTCCAGTGAAAATCACAGAGAAACTTATAATTTGATAACTGATCTTCTATGTGATTTTTTTCTATGATTGTGTTTAATAGTTAGCATTGAATATCTCTGTGATTTTCTCTAGATTCATTAATTCTTCTGTAATTTTGTTTTTGTTATCTTGAAGGTGAATTTAAGTTTGTAAATTTCTCTGAACTTTATTTGAGTCCAGAGAAAATTATAACGTAGGTATTATAATCCAGAGAAAATTATAATTATTAGAAATTTCTCTGGACTTTTATGTTATTCTTGTGAAGTATTTTTATATTGAACAAGTTATTTTTGGTATTTTTTGCAGTGTTGTTGCTGTGCAAATATGGGAATGATACTATTATCATTAATGTTTCATGTGAATTGAATTGATGATGCTATGATTTTACTTGCATTGAGTAAGAGACCAGCTGGGAGGCCAAAGAAGAACAGAATTGATTCTACTGAAGAGTTTAAAAAGGTGATGAAGTGTAGTCGATGTGATAGGATTGATCGCCATAATAAGAGAACATGCAAGGAACCTTTGTTAAATAGTTGAGGATATTACATTTATTGATTGAATAATACATTTGAGAATTACTTTGTGTATTTTGTTTTGTGAAATGTACTTTTTGGATAGTACATATATAATACTAATCAAATTCATCCAGAAATTTTTTTTAATAGCAGTGAAAATTACTTTTTTTGTTGCGTTTTTAGAAACATACTTTGGGAGTGCCTTTATAATACCAGTCAAATTGGTCCAGAGAAATTTTCCTATAGCAGAGAAATTTGCTATGTGCATTGTGTTTGTTGAAATGTGCATTGTGTTTTGTGAGGTCAAATTCATCCAAAGAAATTTACTATGTGCATTGTGGCAAATTTATCCAGAGAAATTTGCCAGTAGCAGAGAAAATTACTTTATGCACTATGTTTTGTAAGGTCAAATTTATCTAGAGAAATTTGTGAGCTGAAATTCATCCAGAGAAATTTACTATGTGCATTGTGGCAAATTCATCTAGAGAAATTTGCCACTAGCAGAGAAAATTACTTTCTACACTATATTTTGTGAGGTCAAATTCATCTAGAGAAATTTGTCAATAGTGCACTGTGTTTTGTGTGCTCAAATTCATCTAGAGAAATTTGTCAATAGTAGAGAAAACTACAATGTGCATTGTGTTTTTTGAATTTGATGATTGTTTCATACCAACACAGTGCATTACAAATTACATGATCATATAGGCACCATTTTGGCACGATACGAGTTAAATTTTTCTGTGAAATTCTGGTAACTTCATACAAGAAAAATTTCTTTAGACAATTTTCTCTATGTGGATTGTGTTGATAATCACCACTAAATATGCATTATAAAAAAAATATTTAACCATTGATCGTTATGAAATTTACAATAGTTAAAAAAGTATATATACATATATGTCAAACAACATCATTTCTTCAATGTACGAAAAAAAAAATTGAAGGGTCATTCCTAATTACATTGTGTACATTGTCTTCATTTCACTAGTATGCTTTCACTATTATACTTTCAGTTCTTCTTTTGGTGGTATTTCAATTGGTTCTGTCCATGACCGACCAATTTCGGTCGCAAATCTCTCTATGATTTTTACGTCTCGTGAACCTTACGTCTTGTTTTGACAATGTTGAGCTGATAGGTTCATGGTTGCTATATTGTCTCATTATGTAGCAAACGAAGAGGCCACAATCCACACTGCATACAAATTATAGGTATAGTTAGTTTTAAGAAATATTCAAATTAGATTATCTTATTTATAGAGTTTCTGTTTCTTACTTGGTGCTTATGGTGTTTTGCTGCTTTTACGTTTCGTCATTTTTAGACAATGAAAATATAAAGATGTCAACATTAAATCCTAGAGAAATTTACAGACAACAAAAGAAAATGGAACATGACAAACACACACAAAGGAGAAAAGTGATGTGGCCGGAGAAAATTCAAGAATGGAACAAACTAAACATATACCAGAGAAAATTACACATGGCAAGCTAGGAGAAATTACATATATGCCAGAGAAAATATGCATTCCATAATATAAAAATCCCAGAGAAATTTACAGACAACCAAAGAAAATAGAACATGACAGACACACACAAAGGAGAAAAATGATGTGGCCATAGAAAATTCAAGAATGGGACAAAATAAACATATTAGAGAAAATTACATATGGTAAGCTAGAAAATATTACATATATGCCAAAGAAAATTAAACAAGGCAAACTAGAGAAAATGTTCATTCCATAATATGAAAATGCTAGAGAAATTTATAGACAACCAGAGAAAATTGAACATAACAGACACACACAAATGAGAAAAGTGATGTGGCCAGAGAAAATTCAAGAATGGAACAAAATAAACATACCAGAGAAAATTACACATGGTAAGCTAGAGAAAATTAAACACGTGTGTATTCCATAATATGAAAATGCCAGAGAAATTTACAAACAACTAGAGAAAATGGAACATGACAGAACCACACAAAAGAGAAAAGTGATGTGGCCATAGAAAATTTAAGAATGGAACAAAATAAACATACCAGAGAAAATTAAACATGGAAAGTCAGAAAAAATATGAATTCCATAATATGAAAATGCCAGAAAAATTTATAGAAAACCAGAGAAAAATAGGGAATAAGCAGAAACAAATGGGGGAATAAACATGCCAGAGAAAATTTAAAGAAAATACATAGATCAAGCAAATACCAGAGAAATTCAAATGACAGAGAAATTTACAGACAAAATCACACAAACATCTTCAAGAATAAGTTCGAAACTTAGAGAAATAACATTTTTCAAATTCATTTAGGTTTTTATTACGAAATTGAAATCATAATTAATTGAAGGCTAGTCAACTGTGTTTCGGAGAAAAACTAGTTGGATAGAAGAAAACTTACTAGAGTGATGATGAAAACCCTAATTTCGAACTGAAATGGCCTGAGATGAATATGCAATGAGATGAAGATGAACTGAGATGATGATGAACAATGAAAACGGGTCAGAGAAATTTGTGAGAAACGAATTGAAAAGAGTTTGGCAGAAGATAACGAAACCGTAATGGCGACAGTGAAGATGATAGTGAAACCCTAATTCTCATGTTCTCTTGCTCATGAAAATGGTTGGATGTTTGGAATGAATAGAGTCGTCGGAATGCAATCGAGTTGAGCGTTCTATGTTGATCTGTGAAGGGTATTTTGGTCCCAAAAAAAAATAAAAACACACCTGTCGTTAGTGAGGGACCTGAGACATCATTCATATTTTTGGTGTCCTTTATGCTGTAAATTACTCTTATTAGGGATCTTAAAAAAAATTCCCCGAAAAATTATTCTCAACGTTCAACGCATATTTGTAATTCTTTGGAAATTAAAAATATAATCCTTAATATTTGTTTAAAATATGAATTATTATCTTGTAATTTTGAAAATTACAAACACCATCTTGTAAGAATTTGATATTTAACAAAATTAACAGAAAAAATAAAATTTCTAACTACTCTTCTATATAATAATAAAATTACTAGAATTATTAATTAAAATACATTTCCGATATCATTAAAAATTATTAATTGACTTAATGATTTATTAATAAAATGATCATTTGTTATGCAATTAAAAATTTAAAAAGGCATAATGCAGTTTCTATAATTACATGGAGAAATTTGTATTTTAAGCAAATGTTAGGGGTGTACTTGTAATTTACCATAAATATTTTAATTATTTGTTTTTAGTTTTTAGATCCACTTAACCTAGATATACTTAAAAAACATAAAATTTGTTCAAAAATCTTTTTTAAATTAATTGAATACAAATATATATATATATATAAATTTAAGGAGAATTTTTTTTAAGGTCCCTAATAATAATAATTTAGAGGATAAAGGACACAAAAAAAAAAAAAAAAAAATAGTGATGCATCAGGTCCCTGAACAACTTGGCGCGCGTTTTTAATTATTTTGTGGACCAAAATACCCTTTCCAAAATCAATACAGAAACAAAACTCATTCCAACATTTGAGTTCCATTCCAAGCATCCACCATCTTCACGAACAAGAGACCGGTAGAACTAGGGTTTCAATATCATCTTCACCATCCACATTAGAGTTTCGTTATCTTCTGCAAAAATTATTCCCATTCTTTCCTCACAAATTTCTCTGACCCCGTTTTCACTGTTCATCGTTTATCGTCATCTCAGTTCATCTTCGTTACGTCGCATCTTCATCTCAGGTCATATCAGCTTGTCATTCAAGTTTCATCCTAACTCTGGTAAGTTTTTATATAATACAACCAGACTTTCTCTAGAAGCACAGTTAATTGCATTTTATATTAACCTTCCATAAATTAGGGTTTTAATTTTGTAAGAAAAAGCTACCTGAATTTGAAAAAAAAAATTTCTGTGTGTTTTGAACTTATTCTTGAACATGTTTGTGTAATTTTATCTGTAAATTTCTCTGACATTTGAATTTCTCTATTTTTTGCTTGATGTATGTTTATTCTTTCAATTTTCTCTAGCATGTTTATTTTGAAAAAAGTAATTTTCTGTGTTTTCATCTTATCATGTTTCTGTGATTTTGTCTATAAATTTCCCTACTCTGTAAATTTCTCTGTAATATGTATTTTTAATTGGAATGTCTATCTTTCTCTGGAATGTCTATTACTCTCTTGTCTCTGTCTAAGTTTCTCTGGTATTTATAATTTTCTCTGACCACATCACATCACTTTCCTCCCTTGTGTGTCTCTATCATGTTTAATTTTCTCTGGTATTTTAATATTATAGACTGGAATGAATGTTTCTTATTTGAATTTTTTCTGACATGTGTATTTTGAAAAAAAGTTATTTCTCTGTGTTTTGATCTGATTCTTGAACATATTTCTGTGATTTTGTCTATGAATTTCTCTGCTTTGTAAATTTCTCTGGAATATGTATTTTTCTATGGAATGTCTATTACTCTTTTGCCTTTATCTAAGTTTTTCTAGTATTTATAATTTTCTTTGACCACATCACATCACTTTCCTCCCTTGTGTGTCTCTATCATGGTTAATTTTCTCTGGTTGTGTATGTAAATTTCTCTAGCATTTTAATATTATGAATTGAAATTTTCTCTAGAATGGAAATTTCCTCAAGAATGTGTAATTTTCTCCAGAATGTATATTTTTTTCTGGTATGTTTATTTTGTTCAATTTTTGGTTTCAATGTGGCATAATTTTCAGTGGCATGTTTACATTACTTTGTTTATTTTATCTTGCTAATTGTGGAATGAAAATTTTCTTTGGCTTGTCATATTTACTTTTCTCTGTCATTCATTTTCTCTAGTATGTTTACTTTTATATGTAATTTTAACAATTATTAAAAATTTCTCTCCCATGTTTATGATGCTTTGTTGATTTTCTCTGACATTTAATTTTTAATGTCCAAACTTCTCTGGCATGCCCAATTTTCTCTGGCATGTCCAATTTTCTGTAATTTTTCCTTATCTGAAATTTTCTCTGACATCTTCAATTTTCTCTTATTTGTAATTTTCTCCCTTATCTGTAATTTTTTCTAGCATGTTCAATTTTCTCTAGGATTTAATGTTGACATCTTTATGTTTTAATTATTGTCTAGAAATGACAAAACGTAAAAGCAGCAAAACACCGGAAACACCAAGTAAGAAACAGAAACTCTCTCAGTCTTCTTATGAGCTAAGATAAAAAACCAGCAGCAAAACACTGGAAACACCAAGCAAGAAAGAACAACTCTTTCAGTCTTCTTATGATCTAAGATAAAAAACCAGAAGCAAAAGACCACAAACTCCTCGCCAAAACACACAAGTCCAAGGTGATGAAGCAACTAACATCCAGATGAGTACCCCAACTTCAAAAGGCTCAAGCTTAAGGGGGGAAAAAACCTGTTAAACTCCAAAGAAAGAGAGCTCACTATAGCATTCAATACCGATCCAACCTCTCATCTGTTGTCTCCTTTTTTCAAACACTTAAATTCAATTCAAAGCAACTTGTAGAGCTTTAAAAGACCCCATTCTGGTATTTGATCCAAGCTCTAACCACTAGAAAGATGGATCCAAAGAAATCTAGGAAATCTGATGATGATATAGTTGCAATAATCCAATGTTACAATGAAAAAACAAAAGCATTCACAGTTGGTAAAAAGAACTTGACCTTTACAACAAATGACATGACCTTGATTTTTAGTTTGCAAGGAGGTAAATGAGCCATGTCATTAAGATACTCTAAAAAGTCAAAATCCGCATTCCTAAGGAGAAGATTCCAAAAGGATACAAGGCTCACTGGTCCTGTTCTTAAAAATGCCTTGGTCAAAACAATAAAAGGCAAGCAACTAACTGACTTCAAAGATGTAATAATCATTGTTATATTGTACTTGTGTCTTACCCTATTTTTTGCAACAAGTGAGAATTCAATAGGGTGGGTTTTTATAAAGTATGTGGAACCTCTTGAATCAATGAAACAGTATGATTGGCCAGAAGCAATCACATCAACATTGATTGATTCTATCATGGCATTGCACAAAACTTCAGAAAAAGTTACGGGGTGTGTCACTGCATTGCTGGTAAGTATAATATTCATTCAAATTTGCAGTTATCATACTTACAAATTTGTGTGTTTAGAAAAATTTAATTACTTTAATTTTCATCACAGTATTTGTTATGTGAAAATGCAAATATCATTGACTCGGAAGACAATAACACAACTGACTTCCCAAGATGTGCTAAGTGGAACCTGCAAACCTTGACGAAACAGCTACAGAAGACACCAGTCCATTCTCTTGCACCTCGACAGGTTAGATTTCTATCGCTATTGAAATCTTAGTGAAATTCCAAAATTTCTCTGGCCACTGCTTTGTTTCCCTCCTTGTGCATTGATTGATTAAGATCAATTTTCTTTGAACTATTAATTTAAGTTTTCTTCTTTGGTTACCACTGGTTTATTTCTGCCATTGTAATCAATTTTCTCTGCAATCCAAATTTCTCTGAACACAATTGTAACTGTAGACGTCCCCAAACGCCCCGGGAGAGTGAGTCCCGTTCTGTTCTTTTTGGGGTTACTACAGTTCAGGATTCAAATGTCACGGTTCTTAATCTGAACCAAAGAGTACAAATCCGGCAAATCGTTTTGAGAAAAATAGATTTTTTTAGAAAGAAGTGCGAAACATGGACTGCTTCGCTAGATATAGAGTCGCCACCTAAATATTTTATTTTTGGAAAATTTAGGAAACCCTGACTCGTTGCCTAAGGCCACGTATCCGTCATCGCCAAAGTTGCCTCGGCTCGGGAACTTGGGTACGATTGGGGAAGGTCAGCTATGAGCACCCCCTCTCGCCCGATCAAAGATCGGCCTCTACTAACCATGATATCAAGTTTTGAAAACATTGTGTGTTCTTATTCCGGTTATTAGCCTAGATTTACTATGTGATGCGCACAGCATACAAGTATAGACTGGATTGCCTGAATTGGAACAAAACATTTCATGTTTGTTTTTGAAAGATGGTTTGCTACTTGCAAGTAGGCTTAAAATGCAGATTTTGCCACCCTCGAGTGGGCTTAGAAAACATGGTTTTGCCACTATCTAGTGGGCTTAAAACTCATAGTCAATGCATTACTCCAATTCAGATAACCCAACTTTCACCCACAGGCATTTAAGCAGTTATAACACATAAGCATATAGCCTCATGGTAAGCATGCTATCATGGCAGTCACTCACACGCATGCAAGGATACTAAAGCATAAAAACTCACCGAGTACTCCAAGCCAAAATAGAAGCTGATTAGAAATCCATGCGTGATCCTAACTATACAGAAATGCCTAATGCAACACATGCAAAAATGCAACTATAGTAGGCTCAGCTATTCTAAACATAGCATATGAAACGCTACAGATAACAAGTATTCAACTTGAAATTGAAATACAAATTTAGTTAGTATGATGCGCCGAGCCCGATGCATGCAAAACAGATGAATGAATGCAAACATGCTATCATACTGTATGCTAATTGAAATATGCCCTAATCTAACCATCGTAAGCTGGTAAATAAAAGGGAGAAAGACGTGGGGTTGGAAGACATACATCACACGCACGCACGCTTATTACAACATTGCCCTCGCTCGGAGGGTCCGAATAAATAGTACAATCCCAAATAAGTAATACAGTCCGAATAAATACAAAATCCTAATTAATTAATAAATTAATCTAGGAAAGCAGTAAATTGGCATGCAAGCCAGGGTCTGCCTCAACTCTGCTCCGGATGATGAATGATGCATGGTCGGGTTGCCTTGCACGGAAATCCATTGCGATGCCCTAATTAGCCTCTGTTTGCAATTGTTCTTGGAATGCGTGCTAAGCTCCGGAAGGCTGCTGATTCTTGATTTGCTGCAACAGAGAGCACGAAAGGGGCATGGCAATGTATTTTCACATATGTATGCTTGACTACTCTTCAGGGAGTGTAGTCCTAGATCCTCGTGTCTCAATCACGCATATCGATGCATGATGGCCGAGGAGTCGATTTGCACAACTCGATATGAAACGAATGCACATGAAAATATAACAATACCTAAACTCCATCATGGATAATCCGGAGTGTCGGTGACTGGGAATTGAGACACGTTCTGTCACTTGGAGTACGAAACGTCCCTCGTTTTCCGTGCTTGGGCTAACTCTTACCCCCAAACACAATGCAAGATGCATGACATGCATGAATGCAACAAAGATATAACCTAACATGCACAATGCTATGAAATGGCATACACGATGCACGAGGTAACATGGCATACACAATGCGCTAACATACAACCTAGCATACATAATGCTATGAAATGAAATGGCATACACAATGCATAATGGACTTACACCAACATGAGTGGACCTCAGCCACACTCACATAAGTGGCCATTAGATGAAAATGAGACACTCGAAATGCGTGCACGCAAACCGAGGACCGAACCTAAGATACGAATACCACTCTACCAAAGCATGGTAAGGCATGGAACATGGTATGTAAACATGAAAATTTCAGCACTGAAATATAATGCTAAACAGCCCCGAATCATGAAAACATGGCACCCGATGCATGAGGTGAGACCCGAAACTCAAAACTAGGCACATGGAATGACTTACAGCTATACAAAGCATGCATTATTTGAACATGAAGCATGAAGACAGAGTCAAGGAAGTCCTAAAACATGGACTTTTCCAGTTTAAAGCAAGGCCAAAAAGTGCTAGCAAGATGGACTAAAGTAGCATGCGATTTTGACTAGCAAACATGATTTACATGGCAAGTGTATGATGCACGCGGAATTTCACCAAACCTTCGAAAATCAGTGAATAAAACATGTGAAAATATGCCCAAATAGCCATGGAAATGCAGCCAATACATGCACAAATGAGGAGCTCCTTTAGATAGCATACAAAGGGACTCTTAAGCACATACAAAATAGACATGTGGCAGCCTCAAACCAACTTTGAAAATCAAATATGGTAGTCCCAAAACTCAACAAATTGACCCTAGAATGTGCCTAGGAAGCATGCAAGATGGGGTCGCTTTGAAAGGCCAAGATGGCCATCAAACAAGCCAAGGTGAGAGGCGGGTCACCCCCCTCTAATTTGGAAGCTCAAAATAGTATCAAAGCCACTAGAAATCTACTGGATTCCATTGGCTAGAAGGTCAAATAAGGCATGCAACGAGGGCTAGGATGTAAGGCTCAAAATGAGAGGCAACCAAGCATACAAGATAGCATATGACCTCAAAAAAAAATGGAACCTTAATAAAACATGAAGATGATGTCAAAAAAAGCCTTTTCTTAGTTTATAACAAGTCCCAAAAGTGATCACAAATATGGCTTATCTATCATGCAAAAATGGCCCTAAAAATGGGGAAAAGAGATAAGGGATAGAATCTGGCCTCAAATGGCAAGGATCCCTTCAACAATATTGAAGAGGGGCTCAAAAAAAGGCACTTTACAGTTTACATCAAGCCACGAAAATAAATACAAGTGAGGCTAAACTATCATGCAAGAAAAAGGCCAAAAGAGAGACAAAGAGGCAAGTGATAGCTGCTGGCCTCAAAAAGGGGAGATCCTTTCAACAATGTTGAAGAGGGGCTCAAAAAAAGCTACTTTATAGTTTATGAACAAACCCAAAACAGCTCACAAATAAGCCTAAAATAGTATGCAAAAATAGGCCTAAAAGGAGGGTTTAAACACAAAGGGTAAGAAGGAAGCCTCAAACAGGGAAAGGCCCTTAATCAAACATGAAAAAGAGATAAAAATATGACTATTTCCAGTTAGGGTCGGAGCCCAAAAATGTAAGCACAAGGAGCTAGAATATAGATTAAAATAGTGCACAAAAGAGAGAAAATTGGACTCACCCTTGTAAAACCAATCTTTGACAGCCTTTAGACCAAGAATCTGAGCTTCCAACCTCTAAGAGACAGCCTCAAGGTGTTTGAATGAGTGATGGAGGTCTTGTGCTATGAGGTATAGTGCAAAAATGCAAAGAAATCCAACTTCCAAGCTCTAACCACAAGCAATATAGAGAGAGAGAAAGCTTTTTGCCCTTCAAAAACTCAGAACCCTCTGAAATGAAGGAGCTCCTTGCTTATATAGAGGAATGCAAAGCTAAAGCTTCTTGAATAAGCTTGGCAAGAGCTTCATCCCTCCATACACGTGTATGGAGGGCAGATATGAGGAATCCAGCTGGTACAAAAGATCTTCCGGAAACCAGCTGAAATAGGGGGGATGCCGGCCATCAGCAATGGCCGGCAGTGCCACACTGATGGCCGGCAGGGGCCAAGCCATGGCCGGCAGTGCACCACAGGGGCCACTCTGGAAGGACCAGATCAGGGTCCAAAAATGAGACAAAAAGGATACAAGGTTCGGGAAACCCGAACCAGTGACGTTCCGCCGCGACAGTCGAATGCTGGGCGAGCAATCGAACCAGCCGTTGGGTGTACCTACAAGCACAACCAAATCTTGAGGACGGTCAAAAATGGGGTGTCTACAGTAACACATTAACTTATATGCCCTGATTAATTTTCTCTAATATCTGAATTATGTTGGTTGTTTCATAATTTTCTCTGGCCCATAAAATTGTTTCTCCTTGTGTGTAATTTTCTCTGGCCCATAACTTATGTGCCCTGCATCTTTGATAAACACTATTTATTTCTACCCTTCTAATGAATTTTCTCTAGAATCCAAATTTCTCTGACACAATTATAGGCAAACATTAACTTATATGCCTTGATTGATTTTCTCTGATATCTAAATTATGTTGTTTATTTCATAATTTTCTCTGCCTCATAAAATTAACTCCTTGTCTCTAATTTTCTCTGGCCCATACAATTTTCTCTGAAGTTTGTTTCCCATTAGTATCATTTAGATGAATTTTATTTTACTTATTTGAATTTTTTCTCTGAGTGAATTTTGTAACATTTCTCTAATAAAAGAGCCTCCTGTTATAGATAGATAACAAGTAGCTAGTCAAAACCCATCAGAGGAGTTTTGTCTTGGTAAAAAGACGAAGAAAGAATCAAAAAAGGCAATTATCAAATTCAAGGAGACATCGCAAGATCCATCTGAAGAAGGAGGGAATGAAGAAGCAGAAGGCAACATAGAAGAATATGAAGCCAGCAATGGACAAGAAGATCAAGCAAGCAGTGGAGAAGCAGAAGCCAAAGAAGAAAGTGAAGAAATAGAAGCAGAAGACAAATAACAAAATGAACAGAAAGAAGAAGACAATGAAGAAGAAGATGAACAGCAAGAAGAAAACAAAGAGGAAAGTGATGAAGAAGAACGTAATGAGCCGATGAACCAACAACGTGATAGCATTTGTGGCTTAACAATGTATTAGCCTCAAGAATCTGAGGAATCAAAGGATGCCCAAATTGCTGATCTACGTCAAAGACTAAAAGCACTTTCTCAATCTAAAAAAGAAGGAGAGAGAAATTGGATTGAATTACTTGCTGAAAAGGATATTGCAATAAGAACCTTGACATCACTTAACTCAAAACTTCAAGAAAAAGACAGCACAATCCAAATGAAACTAAGGATGTTGGAGGTTCAAAAAGAAGACGATACAAAAACAATTCAACAGTTGGGGTATTCAAATTCGGAGCTTGAAACTGAAAATGCTAAATTGCATGAACAAGTTCAAGAGCTATCCGTCCAACTAGCAACACAACCATACCGAACACCAACACAACTTCAACCACAAGGTCAGTGAAAATCTTGAGCCACAAAAAGTTATGTCCTTGTGTCAACATAACTCAGAGAAATTTCTATTTATTATAATTTTCTATGTCATTGGTAATTTTCTCTGGAAGTTATATTTCTCTGAACACATTAGTTTCTGTCGCTTATTTCTATTGATTTCTACTGCTCATTTCATTTTCTCTGTCTATTTTCTTATTCGATTTTTCGGGCTTGTTTGATTTTCACTGTGTATAGTTGGAATGCAAGTGGAACAACAACCAACAACCCAACAAGAACAAATGGCACACAAAGAACAACCGAAACAAAAGACAAAAGTCTATGATAACTGAAAAATATTGAATCAAATAAATTTACATATTGAAATATCATCTGTTACTTTAGAGAAATTTCATTTTTACTGATATTTTCACTGTTTACAGTAAAAAAAGATCTGACATCAATGATAAAAAATTTAAAGGCAAAAGAAAAGAAGAAAAAGCAGCACGATTCAGAATTTCAATATCCCAAAATTGCGAAAGTGATTAGAGCTTCAAAACAAGCTGCAAAGCAAACTGAACAAACCATGAAGGACAAAGAAGTACTTGATGCTGATGCGTACGTCTTGCCTCCACCTACAAGCATCAGAAAATCTTGGGTCTTTCCACAAACTCTACCGATTTCAAAATTGATAAAAGATCATGTAAAAGACATCTTGTAGCACATATCAAATGTGTCTGGACTTGAGTAAGTACAACAAAGAAAATAGAAGATAACAAACAACAAATTACAAACTTATATTGCATTAACAACAATTAAATCCATTCTTTGTCATCTTGTAGGGCTTTAATTTGGACAACTGAGTTGAATCTCATTACCTTCGAAGACATTGGAAACCTAATAAAGAAAAAAGAAATTGCCAACAATATAAGTCTTTCATCAAAATTTCTCTGCAATGTTCCATCAGCCTTTTTAAACCAATATTACAATTATAAATCATATTTTTCAGGTCATTAATGGCTATGGAGAGATCCTTTTGGCTGACCAAATGAGAGAAAGACAACAACCAATTTCATTTTTTTTCACATCCATGAGCTTAGTATGTTAATACTATTTTATTTGATTTTCTTTGGAATTTACTTACCACTTTCTCTTGTTAAGATACTTCTTGAAGATAGTTGTGTCACTAGTCTAATTTTCTCTGGCTAGTTGTGTGCATTTAAAATTTCTCTGTGTATATTTCTTAAATTAGGCATTTCAACTTTCTCATAACATAACTATTTTTTGATTTTCTCTGACCACAGAATTTCATCAAGATGACAGAAAATCAAGTTTTTCGAGTGTCCTTATTTGACAAGCATATTGAAATAGCATGGAGGAACTACAGGTTCTTCTATTTCCCAATAAATACTTGAGGTAATGAGAAGTCCACACATGGAAATCACTGGACCTTGCTTGTCCTGGACAAACAAGACAATTTATGGAGGTTTTACAACTCACTGAGGCCAATGAGGGATGATGTAGAAGAAAAATATGTCAAAGATGCAAAACAATTGGTAACGAGTGCAAATTTCTCTGATCCATCATAATGTTTATGTAATGATAATTTTCGTAGAATCCCATTGATTTGTCTGTAAATTTCTCTATTATTTAAAAATTATTTTTTTTTGCAGCAAGATTATGTGGAGAATTTTTTGAAAGCTTGCCTTGAAAGAGAGGCTCAATCATAACCCTATTTCAAATTGATAAACTCACAAAACACAAGTTACGACTTTGAGTATGTCAACAATGCTTCACAACAAGACAGTGATTTGTAAGTTTCATACGACATCTATAAATAAGATAATCTGATTTGCATGTTTCTTTAAACTAACCATACCTATAATTTGTATGCAGTCTGGATTGTGGCCTCTTTGTCTGCTATATAATGAAACAATATAGCAAGCATGAACCTATCAGCTCCAAATTGTCCACACAAGACATAAGGTTGATAAGGGCAGAACTCATAGAGAGATTTGTGACCGAAGTTGGCCGGTCATGAATTGAACCAATTGAAATACCTTCAGAGGAAGAACCAAAAATTTAATAGTGAAACTAGTGAAAGGAAGACAATGTACATATTCACACAGAGAAAATTGTCTCACATATATGTATATATCCACACAGTATTAACCATTCAGTTTTTTGTTCATACATTGAAGGAATGATGATGCTTGACATATATGTATATATCTTTTTTTGACTAATGTAAATTTCATTTTTTTTAATTTTATTTTGAGTAATATAAATTTCGTATCTACCAATGGTTAAATATATATATATATATTTTTTATTGTAATTGTCAACACAATCCACACAGAGAAAATTGTCTGCAGAAATTTATCTGGTATGGTATTACTAGAAATTCACAGAGAAATTTAACTCGTATCGTTTCAAGGAGATGCCTATATGATCATGTAATCTGTAATGCTTTGTGTTGGTACAAAACAATCATCAAACTCAACAAAACACAAAGTGCATAGTAATTTTATTTGCTACTGAAAAATTTCACTGGCTGAATTTGAAGTTTCAAAACACAATGCCTAGATAATTTTCTCTGATAGTGGAAAATTTCTCTGGATGAAATTGACGGATTCGAATGGTGATAGAAAATGGAATTTATGAGTTGTGAATTTCTCTAGGTTGAGTGATTTGGAGAGAGGGAATTTCTCTGGGTTGGTGAGGAAAATTTCTCTAGCTTTGAGAAAAATTTCTGAGTTGAAATGATTCTAGATAAATTCTTCCCTGGTCTAGAGAAATTCTCAACTCAGAGAAATTTCAAAAGAGCTTAATTTTGTTTCTTGGTTGTACTCAGTGCAATAATTTTGTGTATGCTTTGTCTGGTGTGCACATTTCTTGAAATGACTGATATGAAGTTACTAGAAATTCACAGAGAAATTTAACTCGTATCGTACCAAAGAAGGTGTCTATATGATCATGCAATCTATAATGTACTGTGTTAGTACAAAACAATTATCAAATTCAAAAAACACAATCCACATAGTACTTTTCTCTGCCATTGTCAAATTTATGTGGATGAATTTGAAGCTTCAAAATACAATACACAGAGAATTTTCTCTGCCATAGGAAAATTTCTCTAGATGAATTTGACAAGTATTACAAACCCACTACCTATAGTATATATCAACAAACACAATGCACACTTTAACTGATATTGAAAAATTTCTCTGGATGAATTTGATTGATATTATTATATACACTGTCTAAAAAATACATTTCAAAAACAAAATACATAAAGTAATCATCAAATGATTATTCAATCAATAAAATGTATTATCCTCAGCTATTTAACAAAGGTTCATTGCATGTCCTCTTATTATGGTGACCAATACTCTCACAACGACTACACTTAATCACTCTTTTAAACTCTCCAGTAGAAGCAATTTTGTTCTTCTTCGGCCTCCCAGCTGGTCTCTTACTCAATGGAGGTAAAATCATAGCATCTTCAATGCTACACACAGGTTTTTCAATAGTTGGAACTAGGCTAATCGAAAACGAGTATGCTTGACGATACATATCAGCATAAAAAAATGGTTCAACAAATGAATTCAAATTCTTTCCACTCCTAAAAATTGCAGCAACAGCATATTGACATGGATACCCATTTATTTCCCATTTTCGACATGAACAAGTTCTCAACCCATGATCAACCATAACCGAAGGAAAACAATGCACTTCAAAGACATTATCAAATGATAAACTCACATTCTATGTCCTCCCATCCAAAAAAGACTTCTCCAATACACTATCCATACGATGACACAGAACTTTATTCCATTTACTAGACAGCAGCCTCCTATCAAACCTCATATTCATGATTTGCAACCGTATCATGTTCACCAAATTTGTTATTAGCAAGTGCCGAGCTTTTCGTATCCATGAATTGAATGACTCAGCAACATTTGAATACATTTCACAAATAACGTTTCCCCGCAAAATATGCATCACTCCAATTTTCATATGGTACACTTCTCAAGAAAACACTCACAATGTCTCCTCCTTCATTTTTTAATGCATTTAACTTGAAATGAAATGATGACTTTGTTGGCGCATATGCACATTCTGAAAACTTGGACACAATCGTCTCCCTAACCAAATTTGTGTTTCTACATGACAACTTATCCCTCAAATTTCTCTTTAGATGTTCAAGACAAAATCCATGAAAGCAGTTAGGGAAAAACCTAGCAATTCCCTCTACAATATCATAATGTCGATCTGATATGAAACTTATCACCCTTTCTGATCCCAATACTCCACATAAATGTTGAAGAAACTAACACCAATTGTCTTTATTCTCAGTATTAACAACAGCAAAAGCTACAAGAAAAAAACCTACAAAATAAATAAGAACAAGCATATTAGATATACATATGCAGAGAAAATTAGAATAATAAACAACCAGAGAAATTTGACACTGCCAACATCCAGAGAAAATTCACTTAGTGCCTAACTCCAGAGAAAATTCACACATTGGCAACATCTAGAGAAAATTGACTTAGTGACCAACTATAGAGAAAATTCACACAATCAGAATATCCAAAGAAAATTCACTTAGTGACCAACTACAGATACAATTCACATAATGACAACATCCAGAGAAAATTCATACACTGACCAAAACTTAGTGAAAATTCTCACAGTGGCCACAACCATAGAAAATCCACACAGTGGACAAAACCAGAGAAAATTCAAAGTGTCAGAGAAAAATCACATTCACTTAATTCCTACATGTATAGAAAATTCATATACTTAGATAAAATTAGATATATTTATAATTACCTTCATTCCCATCTTTCCCTGTTGCAGCAAGCATAACTCCTTTGTATCGTCCTTTCAAAAATGTTCCATCAAGAAAAAGTAATGACCGACAATATTTGAAACCAGCAATGCATGCATGAAAAGCCACAAACACTCTTTATAACGCTTGTTATCTTCAAAATCTAACTCAAAACGATTACCTGGATTATTCTTCAATGTCTCATCAAAATACCACCGTAATTGATCAAATGACAAACAAGAATCCCCATATGTACTACATTTTATTTTTTCAACACCCAACCAACCACAGTTATAACTGATTGAGACCCCATACTTGTCTTTCATTTCTTTGACAACATCCACTGGACGAGTTAAAAGTTTTGCACTTACCTCTTCAAGTATCAGCTCAGAAACTAAGCTGGAAGTCATCCTAGCATGTTTACTCGTACGAACCGCCACACCACACATATGTTCATTGTTCAAAGTCCTTATGTAGAAGAACCCATTTGCTTTTTCAACTGAAGCATGTACACGCCACATACATCCCCTTGATTCCTTATATGCACATTCTGCTGTAACCCTCAGGTTGTCATTTTTAACATACGTAAACTGAAAACCAACCTCAATAGCATACTTGCATAAAAAAGTACGGAACTCAACTACACCACCCTCAAACTTTTGTCCAACACTTGTAATATTATTTCGCCAACCAGCTGACAATAACACCTTTTCTTGGTGAGAACAAAACTTAGAGAGTGAATTCTTTTCAATATCCACCAGTCTATCACACTCACCATCCACAACATCTACCCAATTAGACCCCACTTCATCCTCTTCATCAGAAGTACTACATCTAGTAACTGAAACATCAACTATATCAACACCGCGTGCACAAACAACCCTCAACATATTCAGAAAATCAATATTATTTCGCACCATACAATTTGGATGGCCCACAATAGAATATGAAATACACATAGTCTCAGGTTTCAAATTCTCCCATGTTTTACATAAAATGCCAACCAATTCCTCAAAATTCAATTCGCATGAAACATTAATGACAATAGTATTATTCCCATATTTGCACAGCAACAACATTGCACTGTCCATCGAAACTGAAAGAAAAAACAAGAAAAATAATTTATTTAACATAAAAACACTTCACAAGAACAAAATAAAAGTCCAGAAAAATTTCTATAAAATAAAATTTTTTCTGGACTCAAATAAAAGTCCAAAGACATTTACAAACTTATATTCACCTTCAAGATAACCAAAAACAAAATCACAGAAACTTAATGAATCCAAAGAGAATCACAGAGAAATTTACTGCTAACTATTAAACACAATCATAGAAAAAAATCACACAGAATATCTGTTATGAAATTATAGGCTTCTCTATGATTTTCACCTTACTACAAGCTAACAATTTTCTATGCGTCATTCTGTAATATTGCACTCATAGAAAAATTCAGAGAAATTTACAAACTTATATACACCTTCAAGATAACAAAAAACACTGCATTGTCCATCTAAACTGAAAGAAAAAATACAAAAAATAACTTTTGCTCAGAGAAACAAAAACTTATATTCATTTTCTACAAAAATATAATTTTCTCTGAACTACAAACTGAAAGTGAGCAATAAACTTATAATTTTTTCTGAACTACAAATAAAAGTCCAGAGAAATTTATGAACTTACATTCACTTCCTCAGATTCTATCTGCATTAGAAACTTCTAATAATATGTCCATATGCACTTATAATTTTCTCTGTGATCTTCGTTGGATTATAATAACAAACTTACAATTTTCTCTGGACTATACCAACAAAAGTACAGAAAATGAAATTTCTCTAGTTTAAAAAAATTTCTCTGGTTTGAAAAAACATAAAACAAAACTTATCATTGATCAGCATGTTGATGAAAAACAGAGCACGGAAAATGAACTCTAAACATCAAAATCAACTACACTATCAACACTATTTGAAATTGATCAAAAAATAGAGAATGAAAAATTAATTGCAAAAATAAAAATCAACTCTATCAAGCTGGCCTCTTTCTAAACAAAAATTCAAAACAAAAATCAAAATCCATGTGGAATCTCTATCGAAAACAAACCTGATTCAACTCCACTGAAAATCTACGCGATCAACACACTGTAACACCTACACGATCATAGCAATCTTTCTCGTCAACTCCACTGAAATCTCCGACGAAATCTCCACCGCGAAGTCAGTTTCCAAAATCTCCACCATGAAGTCAACAATATAATATTCAAACAAATTTCTTATCAACTCCACTGCAATCTGACAAAATCTCCACTGCAAATTTGGTTTCCAAAATCTCACCGTGAAGTCAACAATATAATATTCAAACAAATTTATGTTATAAAAGAAGGGTAATTTAGGTACTTTATAACCTAAAATAAACTTGAGGGACCTTAGCTATCAAAATATATTATTTTGGACCTCTCCTCCTATCAAACATAGAGGAGGGACCTTAGGCCAAATTTTCCAAAATTCAATATATTTTTATATTCTTTTGTATTCAATAATTTTTTTTTAAAAAAAATTGTATAAATTTTATACTTTTTAAATATATCTAGATCAAGTGAATTTCAAAAATAAAAAACTATGAACTTAAAAAAAGGCACCTAGTCCATAAATCTAAATTTTAAATTTCTTTTACCCAAAGTTCCATACTTTAAAATATTGGGGTGTTTTGAGAAGTTAGTAAAAAGCTGGCTTTTTGGTTTTTTGGTGACTTTTTTGGCAAAAAAATGAGTTGTTTTGGGTAAAAAAATTGATTTTATTGACTAAAAAAGCTAAAAAATCAAAAAACTGGCCTTTTACCATTGTTGCCAAAATGCTCCATTATAAAGACAAGTTTTCGCAAAATGACCAAAATACCCCTCCCTACCAAACTCATTTTATTTCTCTTTCACTCATCAGAATCTCTCTCTCTCTCTCTCTCTCTCTCTCTCTCTCTCTCTCTCTCCCCTGTACCGCCGTCGGCATCAATGTCTCCAATTTCAAATCTATGCCGCTTTCGTCCTCCATCATCGAGAGCCTTGGCAACGGATAGTGTAGGTCATCTTTCTCAACTAGGGTTTGACGTCGGTGATCCTCTATCATCTATGACCATCACCGATCTCAGATTTGTAACTACCGCCTTTGACGCCAATGATCCTTTTTCCCAACTAGGTTTTTAGTTTCAGACCTAAAGATTAGAAAGAAAGTTGCTTCAATGGTGTTATCTATCATCTCTTTCCTCCTTTACCACCACTGTCTCCGTTTGCAACAGCCTAAACCATAGTCTTCATCGTCATCTCAATCCTCAAGCACCACCGCTCCAAGTCCCACTAGAACGAAATCCTCAAATTGATCACAACCGTAATCTTGTCATGATCTCTAGTCGTCTCTAGTTGCTTCACGATTCCTTCAACCTTCACAAACAATTACCAAAATCAAGATCCATAAACAAACCACCCAAAACCCTAACAACCATGATCGTTCTAGAAAATGAGACCGTAGAGTTGTTTTATTTTTATTATAGAGTTGTTGTTGTCGTCATCGTCGTCTCTGTCGAATAGATGGTGGAATGGAGTTTTTTTTTTTTAACAAATATGTTCAAATTTTTGAACAGATAAAAAATCAAAAATAGAATTTAGGAAAAAAAATTTGAAAGGATAATAAAATTTGGAGATATAGATTTAAATAGATAAGTAAAAAAAAAAATTGAACAAATAATAAAATTTGGTCACATATTTGAATAGATAGGAAAAAAATTAAATGGATAAAAGAAAAAATTAAACAAATATTTAAAAAAATTCAATAGATAGTTAACAAGTAAAATTAGAAACAAAATATTCTTAAAAATAATAAATGGACTTCTTACCAGAATAACTTACAAAATGTAAATGTCTCACCAAAAAATATATATATATATATATTTACTGAATCTAATATCTCATTCTCTTTTTAAATTAGATTTATCAACAAATTTTTTTTAAAAAACTCCAAACCCAAAAAAAAAAAAAAAAAAAAGGGGTGAAACGGGTCCGTTTTAGTGACAGCTGCGAAGGTGACAGCAGTGACCTCGCATCAACATGTGGATGATCCATTAAAACGATTCACACAGAATTGCTGAAGAATTAGAACGGAAGATTCGAGTAATCAGAAGAAAACGCAAGCAGTCGAAGATGGTGAAGAAGACAGAATCGTCACTTTACCAGACCCGATTCTTCACGAAATCCTTTCTTCCATGGACCTCAAATACGCAATTCAGACCTGTGCGTTCTCAAAACGATGGAGGTATCTCTGGACTTCCCTCCCAACCTCCACTTCGATTACTTTCTATACGAATTTATATGTCCCCAAACAGATTGTCCCAAGACACGGATGGTTTATTTCACATCCTTTATGTCTCCGAGACAATAACTCCGATGTCTGCAAATTCTACTTCGTAGCTAAATATTGGGATAATGTTCAAGAACTCTATGTCTGTGCACATTGTAATCCTATGACACACTATGAATTTCCTAGCTGCTTCATTAACTCTGAATCACTAATGTTGGGTTTGGTTGGGGATTTGGGAAGGAATTTGAAAAAGTAAAGGAAAAAGGTGTGTGAAATTGGGTACTTTTTCCCTTTTTCTTTGCTAATCCCTTCCCAAATCCCCAATCAAACACAGCATAAAAGTTCTTATATTGTGTATTTTTACAATAGTACGCCTCTCGACAAACCGTTGCGCTTGCCGGGTTTAAAGACTCTGCATCTTACTGGTTTCGTAGAAGGGTCTGCCAATTTCATCACTGACACTGTTGGGAATTATCCCAATTTGGAAACATTGTTTTTGGATGACTTAGCACTAAAACGTGTTAATATCACTGCTCCTCAACTTAGGAATTTGGAATTATGTTATGAGGAACAACATTGGTATACAGAGTTTTATGGGTCAAACAACTATGAGTATTATGGATCGGAGATTGTGGTTTCCGCACCTAGACTGACTTCATTCAAGTTGGAAGGTCAAGCTTTGCCTTTCTTTTGTGCTGTGGGGGGCTTCCTTGTTTGGACAATGTGTACATTGACGTAGATCACCGGGCTTTTAATGAAATTTTCATGCAAAGGGTGACACACGATGTGGGGAAATTTTATTTCCATGCACCAAGTTCGCTTCCACTCACTTGGGAAATTCTATTTTCACACAGCTCCTTAACTCAATGCACATAATTTCTCAGTGCACACACTTATGAATTTGATTAGGTATTATTTATCTTATTCCACATACTACATATTTTAATTATAACCCTTAACTCAAATATTATACACACTTTTCATCCAAACAGACACCTACACAGTCACCGTAAAAGCCATTGAAAGATAAAGATAACGGAGAAACTGCTGCAACGGTTAGGAAAGTTCCAGTTCCGTTGCTCTGTGCAGCCATGGCCATTGGTGTTTGTGTTGCTACTAAGTAGGCTGGGTACCGACACTTTGACATGGATGATAGTTTGACCAACAAAGGGTGTTATGTTGTAAAGGTTGCAATTGCATTTTCTTCATGAGATCAACTCAAAAGTAGCTATCAAAGTTTTGTACTCTTCTCCACTTGCGCTAATCTTTTTTCTTTTCCATGGTTTAGAAAAGCCATTCCATGGGATGCATCAGTGATCAATACTAGGCAACTCTCAAATTGTTAGAGAATTAAGTTTTGATGATTCGATATTGATTTTCCGACTAAAATTAAATTTTTTGGTTGATAACTTCCAAAAATTTTCTAAAATTTCGAAACTTGATTACTGAATATAACTATTTTTTTCGATTCAAAAATAATAATTTCGACAGTTGATGTCTGACAAAAATAAAAAAAAAATTCAGCATTGGTTTGTCGAAGAGGGTTTTCTTGGTAAGCAAAGCTTATTGGAAAACTCATCGGAAAATCAAACTGGTGGTTTTGTGGTGGCAACTATGATGATGAGGAAGAAGAGACCGAAGAAAACAAAGAGTTTGTGGGTTTGTTTGTTGCTATTAGTGGTAGAGAGAGAGAGAGAGAGAGAGAGAGAGAGAGAGAGAGAGAGAGAGAGAGATGGGTTATATAAGATTTTGATATCTATTATGGTCATTTTATTTTGAAATATAATTGTCATTAAAATAAAATTTTATTATGTGTGTGCACTGAGATAAATAAGTTTGTGGAAATAGAATTTCCCCACACACTTAATGAATTTTTTCAAAATCATAATTTTATCCTTTAACAAAATTACCATCTCACCCATCACCATCTCACCCACACATCTCACAATTTCTCCATACACATCTCATCCACCACCATCTCACCAGCTACTTCATCGCCGGCCATCGCCTCCCATGCCCAAACATCAACCATATACAGCATTTCCTTTCACTTTCCCCACTCTTTTCAGCCCCTAACCTTTCATTTCTGATGATAACTTTGATCTTTGTCCCGTTGAGTGATCAGAATTTTTTGGGTTGATTTTTGTGAAGAATTGTTTTGTAAAGTGTAATCTTTGTTATGGGTTTGTATCTGATTGGTTTTGTTTAGATTTATGAAATTTGAATTGTTGGGTTTCCATAGATTATTACCTGAATTGAAGCATATCTTTCTGGGTGGAAATTCCTTTCCTTTTGGGTTTTTTTTTTGGGTTTGGAATATCCATTTTTGAAGGATTAGTATTCTTCATTTGACAGTTTTTCCCATTGTGTGAGTAGAATACCATCTCCTATTCTTTAAAATAAGAATAATAAAAAAATAAAAAAATACTAACTGTTTTCTTCATTTTTGGTGTATCTATGTTTGATTTTCTTGTTTGATCATACTTGTAAATCATTTACACTTTCCATTACTGGTTTTGTTGTTTTGAGATTCTATTTTTGTCCATACTTGTGCCTCTTGATTTGGATGGTCTGAATTGGGGATGTTTGGTATCTTAAAAGAAAAATGTTTGAGGGCCCTAATTTTTGTGGCTTAAATGGTTCAAAATTGCCAAAATGATGTCGTTTTGGCAATTTTGATGTTGTTTTGTACTCAAAACGACGTCGTTTTGGCAAATTCGAGTCATTTGAGCCACAAAAATTAGGGCCTTCTACCATTGTTGATCTTAAAATTGAGTCCCAAAGTTCTCTTTTGATCTTTGACACCTCTTTTATTAGTTTGAAGCACTTAATTGTCTTAATTTTGCTTTTGATAAGCTTTGTTATTCACTTTGGGTCCGATAAAATGTGTGTTTGTGATAATGTGTTTTGTGTGTAGGTGAGACACCTGAAATTCTCTGACCAATACATAATTTAAGGTAGATACTTGAAATTCTTATTAGTTAGAAAATTGGAAGATTGAATTTTACAATTTGAATGTACTGTCCACTGTTTGACTGAATATATTCCAGCAGTATAAATCTTCTCCTTTGCCTATTCTGGGCACTGCACAATTGAGTAGTGCCCATGGACGCCTCAACGAGTGGAACCCCAACTATCCAATACCATAATCTTCCAGAGCGAGGATGGAAGGAGAGGATGTGCACAGAGAAGATGAGGGTATATTTGGAATGTGAAATGTGTGGACTGAGATAAAGAAGTAAAAATCAAATCACTAAATGTGTAGATTAAAAAAAAATGTACACAGAGATAATTTAGTGTGTGAAAATAGAATATCCTCACGATGTGTTCAACATGCTCCGCCAGTTTCGGGAAGCAAACTCTTTTACATTGTTACATCTTTCCCCCAAGGCTTGAGGTAATTTGATATTATCCATCATATTGTTGAACCATTTCTTTGTTTGACTTTACATGATTTACTTTTGATTTTAGGTTCAGTAAAATAGGTTTGATCTGTTTATATGTTATGTTTTAAGAGTACAACAATGCTATAGACCTCTAAAAGTAGAGCTCTAAAAGAGCTCTAATGAGTTGGCATGTCCAAAAAAAAAAAATTTTCAAGTTAAAACATCACATCAAACTGGACCCCACACACTTCCATGTCTTTAGTGCATGGTTTAGAGCTCTTATTTTAGAGCTCTCAAGCATTTTTCTTTAAGAGTATGACTTATAAGCTATATTCAAATCCCTTCACTCTCACATTGTAGATTTTATCCACCATTTTTCAGACATCATAATTGTGCTCCACAGTAAAAGTTGACTCGTATATACTGAATGCATTGTCTATTAGTTGTGTACCTTTAAAGCTTTTCACGGATGAAGAAGTATAAATTCTAAGCTTATTTCTAGTTTCTTAAAATTTAAAGTTATGGTAAAGTTCAATTACCAAAGGAGATTTGAGATGCAAATTTTTTCCCCACTAATCAACTTCAAAATTTCAATGGATTTTTTGGTTACATTTCAACATCTGGCAATGAAATGTAAATTTCTAGTTATTATCTCGAGAAAAAAAAATAATGAAATTTTCGCTCTTCACCCTAAAAATTTCAGAAAATGTTACTGATTATTAGTTTTAATTTTTGTAGTCAATATTGTAAAATTCTAGGGGGATGCACCAATAAATCCCAAATTAATAACTTATGCACTGTTTAGTCCTAAAAGTTTTTTTATAGACTGAAAGGTTCCATTACAATGTTAATAACATCAGATACAATGTTAATAACATCAGAGTCATGTTACAAATATTAGATTTCAAACATTTAATGTTCATCGAATTTCAATAATGTTTGAAAATATAGGATGAAAAACATTTAATGTTCATCAGATTTCAATAAATTTTGAAATTATAGAATGAAACATCAGATCATTTACATCATTTACATCATGTTGATGTAAAAATGGGACTAAATGGAGTATAAAAAAACTTTTAAGACTAAATGGTTCAACATTTCAAAAGCTAGGACTTATGGATAAATTTTCCAAAATTGTAATTGTTTTACCAAGGACCTCATAAAAAATTGGAAGTCATGTTAAACCTCTACTTTTCTCTGCCCACACTCATGCGCACACATGGTGAATTTCTTTATCAAATGTGATATATGTATCTATATAAATGCAAAAACATCAAACCTACACTTAAAAATATGATCAAAATGGAAAGGAGATGCACTATGTGGCTCAGCCAAATTTGTAAAATTATTTTGCACCCTTGTGCTATTCAACTCAATGGTCAATATGACTATGCACTAGGAACTTGGATTAGAACGTAAATTTGATTGCCTTTTCTGAATTAAGTAAATTATAATTGTGTTGTAATTGCTTTTAGGAGTAATTGGTTTACCTTTGTGCACTAGGATGGCGAGTAACTATTTTAGTGACTTGTTTTTTTTGATAAATCAACAAACTATCTATTGAGAAAGCATCAAGACGATACAAAGAATACAATAATTAGCCAAAAGCTAGAAGCACCCAACCAAACCTGCACAAAACATCAAGGCAAAGAACAATGAAGACTAATAGTAAATCAAGTCCTCTAAAAAATCAACAAAAGACAAAACGTCCAGGTCTACTGACAATGACAGCCAACTGTGCAACACAAGAAACAAACACTGCTCCAACCAGACTACAGTACGCATCTCCTCTAAGAAAACCCTCTTATTACGCTCCAACCAAACTACCACATAAGACACTGACCAACCAATAACCATGCCTTCCGCCTTCTCTTTCCCACTCTTCCCCCAACCCAGCTTTGTAACACTGCCCCCATTGTTCCTGGTTGAACCCAAGCCAAACCGAAGATAGCAACTACAGACATCCAAAGGCGTGAAGCCACCGGACAACAAATAAGCAGATGATCCACCGTGTCCGTAGCTCCACAACACAGACAACACCAATTCACCAAAATATGACCACGATGAATCAAGTTATCAATCGTCAAAATACGACCTAACGCTGCTGCCCACACAAAGAAGGCCACTTTGGGTGGACAACCCACCACCCAAACACTCTTCCACAGGAGTGGCACCCCAACCCCTCCCGTAAGTCTATGGTGAAAAGAAGAAACAGAAAATACCCCTTTAGACTTTGGGCACTCCCACATCATAGAATTCTCTCAAACCCCTTCAAACCAAAGACCGTACAAAAAACCCAACAAATCCAACAATTGCCCCTCTTCCCAATCTTGCACTTCATGATGCAATCTAACATTCCACACCACTATCTGGCCTTGCACCTGGGAATAAGAAGCCACTGTCGCCTCCTGATTAAGCACAATACGAAAAATCAACGGGAAACTTAGCTCCAAAGGGCCCTCGCCACATTACCAATCCCGCCAAAACCGAACTCGGTTCCCCACCCTAACCCGAAAAGTTACTCTGTTCCAAAATTCCTCCCGGCCCAACCAAATACCCTTCCACAAACTACACCCATACAACTGTTGAACCTCCTCTGTACTCCAATCCCCCTTATTCAACCCATATTAGGCCCCTACCACCTTTCGCCACAACCTCTCATTCTCTACCCCAAACCGCCATAACCACTTTCCCAAAAGAGCCAAATTAAATGAAACCAAACTTCAAATCCCTAACCCCTCCATCACCTTAGGAGAACAAATCTAATCCCAAGCTACTAGATGATACTGAAAAGACTTAGATCCTCTACCCCATAAGAAATCCCTCTGTAGCGTCTCCAACCTCTATGCAATAGACATCGGAATGACATGAATTGACATAAAATAAGTCGGAATGCTCGAAAGGACACTCTTAATCATTGAGACTCACCCTCATTTCGATAAATATTGCCGCTTCCAACCTGCCAAATGACGCTACACCCTATCCACAACCCCATCCTACACCCCTATAGTTGTAACAACCCCGACTCAAGATTAACAATAATCTATGATTTAATATGCCTAATAAGTTATTAAGATCAGATTTTAAAGTAATTGCATATGTGGTGCATTATTTATGTTTTATCTGTTCATTGTAGGAGTATCTGTTTGAAATTTCTGTCTTTTGTGAATCGAAAGCCTTATTGGCATTCGATCACAAAATTGATTTGGTATATGTGTTATGTGGAATTTATAAAATTTTATGGTAGGTTTAGTTGAAATTCGATTTGGAACGATTAAATTAGAATAATTAATGTCAATGGAATTAACCTAAGTCAATCTTAATTAAGCCACTTTAATTAAGACTATATAAGGCTACTTTGACTCCTTTATTTTACTTTACACCCTCATTCCCTACTCCTTGAGCTCATAAACGTGAGAGGAAGAGAGAACTAAAGAGTGTGAGTTGATCTCAAGAAGCAAAAAGGGAGGAATTGCTAGGAAATTAAAGAGGAATTGGAGAATTGAGTTATGATTCACCAAGAGTTCAAAGAATTGAAGACTTTAGGTAAGAAACCAAGCATTTAGTCTTGAAGTTGAGTTGATTCACCTTTGAATTTAAGTGAATTGAGCTAGGAGATGTAAGAACCAAGCTTAAGAAGTAAGAAGGAAGACCAATTCATACATGCATGTATATTTCATTATATTTGGAGCATGTTTACTAGGAATTCTCTCATGCATGTCATAAATTGAGCTTAGATGTAAGAATTCATTGTGTTTTACATCCTCTCATTTCATTTAATCATGATTTGGAAACTTGAAGCTCAATTATTTCATGCATTTCATGGTTTTGGAGAGTTCATGAAGTTTAAGTTGAGTTTGCGAACAATTGACATGCTTTTGGGCCTTGATTTCATGAAAGGATCTTTAAATCATGATGTTTTGTGAATATCTAAATGTTTTTCAGAATTTTGGCCCAAGAGGATGAGTTTTGAAGTGTTTAGTTTGAGTTTGAAGCTTGGAGATCAAATTTGGAAATTCCAGAATTTGAATCTACGCTCGAGCATAAGAGTTCATGCTCGAGCGAAGCACTCTGAGTGCGTGCACTTTCGCTCGAGCAACATGTTACCTGCTCGAGCGTGAAATGCATGTATGCAAAAGTTCATATGTTTTGCAACACGCTTGAGTGACAGAAGTCATGCTTGAGCGAGAGCCTGAGTCTCACGCTCGAGCGGAGATCGAGCGTCCGTCGAGCGTAAAAATAAGCAACTAGTACTTTTTCAAGAGTTTGCAGTCCGCTCGAGCTAAGGAAGTCACGCTCTAACGAACCCTCACTTTTTGCATGTCCGCTCGAGCGAGGAAAGCCACGCTCGAGCATGGACCCCATTTTTAGCAAACTTTGGAAAATGTTTTCTAATGCAATTTTTGCATTCTCATTCTATCCAAGGCATTCCTAGGCTATGATTAAGTCACCATAATAAGAATAAGAGTAGAAACACACTAAGAACAAGTGAAATAAGTTATGTACAATTTGAACGTGTGTTTCAGGTGTGTATTTGTTATGTGTTAATGTAGGTCACGTCTGGTCACCTGCTTGATTAGCCTCGCCTTTATCTGCACCCGAAGCCAACTGTAAGTAATAACTTAGTAAAGCTATGTTTAACTTTATGTATTTTCTGTATGACAAATTAAGATCTGTTTTCTGAAATTATATGTTTTGTACAATGAATGATTGTCTAATTTTTGACAATGTATTCGTGGTCTCCTTAGCATCATGTGAGATCTGTTAGTTGTTACCCGGTATCGGAGGTTCCATTATGGAACTTAATATGTCTGTACTCTGTTACCCATACCGGAGGCTCCATCATGGGGCTCAGCATATTTATTCTCTGTACCCGGATCTGAAGGTTCCTTTATGGAACTGGTTATTCATAACCACCATATATTCTGCATCTGTTCTGTATCTTTTCTGTTAGCGCTAATAGATGTACCATATATGATTAAGCATGAACTTTGATTTCTGTATATGATCTGAACAAGAATATGAATATGAATCTGTTATGAATCTAAATTATGATTTCTGAATCTGCATGAACATCATTCATTAAAATCCTTTACTCTGTTATTATTCACTGGGCTTTCGCTCACTATTTATATTATGTATGTAGGTAAGCAGGCACATGACCAGGCCTAAGCTGCTGCTTGGAGTTTTGGTGTCAGCCAGCTATCGTGCCCCTCGTGGAGGTTTCTTTTTGAGATCTGTCCAAGCTTTTGTGTTTTGGAACTTTTGTGCCTTTTAAATGTTTATGTCTAGACTGAACATGTGTTTGAAAGTTTTGTATAAATGGCTCAAGTGACGTAAGACTGATGCTTTTACAACGTCACATATACGAGTATAAAGTTTTAAATTCTGTCCCATGTATGTCATCACAGCTCATTGGACCACATATATTTTGTATATTTGCTTTTGTAGCCCCTAACTATATGATATTCTGTTAAGAGGCCTCTGGTAATCCAAGAATTACTGGTAGTTACGATGCTAAACCCATAGGGACGGGTTTGGGTCATGATAATAGCTTTAAAAGAAGCACCCAAAGATAGCCCCAAATAAGTAGTGGGCAAAGCCATCATCTTGCACTCAAAAATAGCAGCCAAAATAGGTAAACGTGCCACTTCACCAACCAGAATCATGTTTGACTTCCCCAAATTCACTCGCAGCCCCAAAACTGCCTTAAAACAAAGAAGAACACACCTCAAATAACCAACCTGACCATCCTCTGCTCCGCAAAAAATAAGACCATCATCTGCATAAAACAAATGAGACACCATTAAACTGGGATTTGGAGCTAGGCCCACTTCAAAGCCTGTCAATAGACCCCTCTGAACCGCATTGGATAACAATCACCCCAAAGCCTCTATAATGAAAATAAACAATAAAGGAGACAATGGGTCGCCCTGCCGCAAACCCCTATGAGTCTGGAAAAATCCTACTGGCGTCCTGTTCACTAGGATAGACATCCAAACTGTCAATATGCAAAAATGAATCCATTTCCTCCACAATGCTCCAAACCCCATTCTCTCTAACATATACATCAAAAACTGCCATTTAACATTATCATACGCCTTCTCAATATCTAACTTGTAAATAAGGCCAGCTTGCTCCTGCCGAATTCACGAGTCACCAAACTTATTTGCTACCAACGCAGCATCCAAAATTTGACGGCCACCCACAAAAGCATTTTGGGACTTTGACACCAACCCCTCTAAGACACCGCGCAATCTGTTAGCCAAAACTTTCACCAAAAGCTTCTATACACTTCCCAACAGGCTGATAGGACGAAAATCCCTAATGTCCTCCACCCCTTCTTTCTTTGGAATTAAAGCTATGAAAGTAGCATTAAGACTCCTCTAGAATTGCCCTGTCTGATAAAACTGAGCAAACAAAGCTAACATATCTGACTTGACCACTTCCCAACACTACTGGAAGAAAAGCATAGTAAAACCATTTGGACCTGGTGCCTTGTCTCCAGACATCTTCTACAGGGTCCCCGAAACCTCTTCCTCTAAAAATGGCCTCTCCAGCATCTGTCAATCCCCCTTTGAAATAGCAGCAAACTGAACACCGTCCAACCCCGATCTCCAAGACGCATCGTCCCCTCGAAACAAGTGCTGATAGAAACTCACTATACCTTCCAACACCTCTTCCTCTGATGATAACAACACACCGTTAACCCGCATCGAACCAATGTGATTCACCCGATGATGAACATTTGCCATACGATGAAAAAATTTCGTATTCCAATCCTCATCTTTCAAAAAATTTAGTGAATTGTTTGCCTTTGAAAAAATATTTGAAATCAAGTGATGAGCTAGTGAATTCATGTATAAAATTAATGTAGTTCAACCCACTGTAGTGCATTTCCATAGAATATTGTCAGTGAGAGGTGTGGCTAGAGGTAGTCCGGGAAGATAACGAGCACTTCAATGGCCTGAGATCACCGAAGGTGGAGAGGAGGAGGTCAAGGCAAGCTTAGAGAGGGAGAGGTTGGCAGTGATGGACCTTGAACACTGATGTAGAGTTTGAGAGGTGATGTTTGAGTGTGAGACTTAGTATGTTAGAATGATGGAGTTGTTGTGTCTTGCTGCATATACGATACGTTATATAGGCCACAAGAGTATTGGAGCCCAAGCAAACTGTTGAATAGGTGGCTCATTCTCCTCAATTCTGCCAGAAGTGATATAAGCCCTTCTGCCGTCTGTGGCTTGACAGCAGGTAGAGAGCAACGTTTCATGGCAGACGGAAAGTAACATTTCATATATGCATCGATGACATGAATGTAAGGTTATTGTTACCTCTTCCCCAAGCCTGGTTGAGATGGAGTTGTCTTAGCAAGAAGACAACCATATCGACAATCCCATGACCTCAGTCGCTAGTCCAGTATCCTCTGATGATCTCGAGCAGTAGTGCCTGGGTCTTGCTGCCAACCCAGGCATCCAAGTAGATGAATAGGCCAGGGCCTACCTTATTGTTTAGGAGAGTGAGGGGCTCGCTTCCAAGCGACCAAGTAGGAGAATGGGCCGCGGGCTTATCTTAATGTTTAGGAGAGGGGCTTGCTTTTAGGCTACCAATTAGGAGAATGAGCCGCAGGCCTGTCTTAATGTTTAATGTTTAGGAGAGCAAGTGTTTATCAATCCAAGTCCAAGTGAACTGGGGGCTGATTGTATTATTGTTTGGTTTTAGAGTGAGGTATGAAGGACCATGAACCCTGCAGGCCATGGTGCTGCCTGTTGTAGGGCTCTTCATATTTAGATATATTTAGGCTTATATGTATGCTCCCGCTTAGGCTAAGCATATAGTCTTGGTTTTGCATAGTACCTTGGCACATGGCGCCCGTAGGGCTCGCCATGTATCAAACATACGACATGCCCATGCGGTGCCTTATTAGTCTGCCACGTGGGTGGGGTTTTGGTGATGTGGCACCTGTAGGGCTTGCCATGTATTGGGCACATGGCACCCGTAGGGCTCGTCATGTATCAAACATACAACATGCCCACGTAGTGCCTTATTGGTCTGCCATGTGGGTGGGGTTTTGGTGATGTGGCACTTGTAGGGCTTGCCACGTATTGGGCTTGATACAAGTACCCACAATAATGCCCCCATGTACAGATGCTCTTATAGTTAATGAGAGTATTTGTACATGACTGTGTTAAAAAGTTTTGTAAATATTAGCTCATGCAGACAAGTATTCAGATAGAGTCATCTAAAAGTAGGCTTTTGATACAATAGGGGGATTTGGATTGCTCGTGGAGAGTTTACGTTTTAAATTTCATCTGATGCGAGCCGGCCGGATAAAGATGTGGGCTTGTTGGGCGATGACTTGAATCCACGGAATCTCCACCACTTCACAAGAGATTTCAGCTTCGTTCCATAGACACCAAATTCCTTCTATCACCCTTTCCATGCCGCTAGGAGGGGGGGCCATGGCCTTCGTGTTAAGATAGCCCATGATTTGGTTCATGAGCCTCACTTCCTATTTTTTTCGTGTTTATGATGATGACGAGGTGGAAGCATCCGCTAGAATGTAGGCGCATGTAGTGTTGGAGGAAGTTAGGGTGAGTGACACCCTTAGTGTTGAAGAAAGGATGTTGAGCGGAATGTCATGGGGGATGCTTAGCTGAGCATTGCGGAAAGCGCTCTCTTCTCCCATGTTGAGATCTGCAAAGTTCTCTATGTCTTACCCAAGTCCCAAATCTTCATTTAGATTTTCCAACAATGCTGATATGATGGAGATGTGGTGGTCTAGATCTCTCTTTGTCGGTCTTTGCGAGAGGATGTTGATGCGGATCCTCTTGAAATGTGGGGTTAATACCTGATTTGCCTAGCAGATGGATCCTTAGAGAGTGAGGTTGATTTCTTGGTTAAGCAAAAACCAAGTGTGGGACAGTAATATTGTGTAGAGTTCTGGAATGGTTAGTGCCTGGTACCATCCTCTTATTTTACCCCGGAATTCTTCCGACACCTCTATGACTGTATAAGTGGATATTGGGTGTTGGATCCAAGGAGATTCGAATAGCAGATCTTGGAATTACCATGGAGGCATGGAGAGCATCTTTTGAAAGAACTCACACATCGGGCGGCAACGGTGAGTGGGCGTGGAGCTTGAAGTTCTAGAGTTGGAGCTTGAAGCTCTATATTTTGAACCTCTTTGGTTTGGAGCCTTGTTCACTGGCCGCCTAACGGTGTTATCTCGATGCCCCTTTCCTCTGGAAGCCATTTAGAGAGAATGGGTTGTTGAAGTTGAGAAGAAAGTGTTAGCGAGTGGATATGAATTTGCTTGAGTTTTTCGTGTTATCCTGCATTTGCTCTCTTATAAAGATGGGGTTGCACCGGGAAAGAGGGGGTGAATTTACTGACTTTTGTAGCTTTTTGTTAGGAATGAGCGATCTATGGAGAGGACAACTCATCAATTGGAGTTATAAGTTTGGAGCAAACCATTAATAGCTGCTGATTTGGAGCTGCTCATGGTAGCGTGCGATAGCTTGTGTAGCTATTAGCGAAGTGACTCTTTGGAGAGTCTAAGGTTATCGTAGTCTATTTTTAGTGTTTATAAGGTTTAAGTATTTTTTTCTTAGGAAGGTACAACCTCAGTATGTGTGTATATACACTTCATTTTATTTTTTTTAAAGCTCCTCATTTTTGTATATATATATATATTTTATATATATATTTTTTGATTTTATTTTTTATTATCAGAGAGGAACTCTGTATTTTTCGGCTGGTTGCCCTGTTGGCTCCTTTTACCCATTGTACAGAAGGGTGTTTTATTGACATGGTTACTCATAGCTGGATTTCTTAGATTAATGTACCGTTCAGAAAGTTGTTTTGCAAGTCTAGGGTTTGTTGTACTATTCTTTTGAGTTTAGGTCTAAGTTTTCCATAGTCTCTCAATCTAAGTTGAGTTCTGGGTTGCTTCATTCTCTCTCCAAGCTGAGTTCTAGGTTTTCTATATGCTCTCTCCCTCTCTCTAAGCTTGGTTAGCTATCCAAGTTGTGTTCAAGCTTTTAGAGAAAAGACAGTAGGACGAAGGTTGTTGTAGGTTGTCATTGTTGGGTCGCAAAGGTGTGGAGTGGTGCGGCAGTGGTGAGGCCACTCATACGCTTTCTTTGATTGAGGCAGGTTGCGACGTTGGACGTCGATTTCTGGGTATTGGATTGGGGCTAGGGTTTGGTATCAACAATTGGCTTGTTTGAAGTAGAGTTGGTAAACGCCAAAATCATGAAGGAAAAAGAGAAGAGAGGTGAGTTGTTAGAGAAAGAAAGGAGGGAAAAAATGTACCAGCAAATCGCAAAGGTTGTCGACAACGAGCTGCAAAGGTGTTGCGAGGTGCGATAGAGGGGAGGCGTCGCTTGTGCTCCTGGGTTTTGGAGTTTTGATTGTGGGTTTGCTGCTGGGGTTGGGTTTGTGTACTGTCGAATGTTAGTGGGTTTGGTTCTTGATTAAAGATTCTACACACGTGAAGGTGAGTGAGCCATCACTAGAGTAGGGCTAGGGTTTTGATTCCTTGGATTCATTGAAGTTAAGGGTTTTGAGGGGGGTAGTGCTGTGGGTGGAGTTGGAGAGGAGTAGCGAATCATGAGGGTGAAGAAAGAAGAGCCGAGATTCACTTGGGTATGCGTTCAAAGCTCGCGCGATTGGCACTGTTGGAATTAATAAAGGTACGTTTTTCTTTTGATTTGAGTTGTGTTTTGTTTATATATATATATATATGTACATATAAGGTATGGCTTTGTAATATATAAAAGAAAAAAAGCTGTTGGAGAGTCTGAAAAAAATGGCGAGCCACATTTTTTTTTATTATTATTTATATATTGATGAGGTAATATGATAATAGAGGGCTGTATTTCGGAGAGTTGTAAAAATGGAGAGATTGGAGAATAAAATAAAGGAGAGCTATGCAAGTTGGAGAACTCCTAGGGTGGTAAAATATTAGAGAGCCAAGAGATTGAAGTAAGGGAAGCCCAAAAAAGAATTTCGTGAATTATATTAAAAAATGAGGCGAGGGAGGTTGAAGAAAAATTTTGTAGGTTATATAACAAAAAAAAGTTGAAGCGAGGGAAGCCCAAAAAAGAATTTCGTGAATTATAAGAAAATGAGGCGAGAGAGGCTCAAGAAAAATTTTGTAGGTTATATAACAAAAAAAGTTAAAGCAAGGGAAGCCCAAAAAAGAATTTCGTGAGGTATGTAAAAAATTAAGCGAGGGGCTAGAACCAAGTTTTTTTTTTTTGTGAAGTGAGGATGGTGCGAAGGGAGGGGCGAGGGGAAGTTGCGAGGGATGTGTTGCGAGGGATGTGAAGATTAGTGCGAGGGGTGAGGGAAGTTGTAAGGGATGGGTTTGGTTATGTAAGGGAAGTGAAGATTAGTGCGAGGGGTGAAGAGAGTTGCGAGAGATGGGTTTTGTTATGCGAGGGAAGGAGGCCTATCTCAAAATAGTGCCTTAGCGAGGAGAAGAGGGCTTGCTTTTTTTTTTTTTTTTTTTTTATTGTACTTTGGTGGAAAATATTAGTGAAGGAGAAGGGTTAGAAAATTAGCATAGGATAGAAACGTACCTGTACGAAGGCGAGGGAGAGGAGGAATTGCGAGGAAAGGGTTACTTTATGCGAGGGAAAAAGGCCTAACGCAAAATAGTGCCTTAGTGAGGGGAAGACGGCTTTTTTTTTTTTTGATTTTTGTAGGTTTGATTCCTTACTAACCAGAGTGCCTTATTCACTAAAGGTGAACGAATTGAATTTTTTTTTTTTGGAAGTAAAAAGCACCTCAATGGTGAATGCCATTTTTGATTTGTTAGTCTTGTGTTGATGCAGAAGAGGCGAGGTTTTGTGATATGGCTAAACTGAAAAGGGGAAGTGTTGTTTCCTGCCATGGCGTGTAACAATCACTAGTGGGTTCTTTTGGCATTTCCAAGTTAAAAGTGGGTAAATCCAAGAAAAATCTTTTTAAGGCCAAGAAGGACACGGATCCCTCGATCGTCCTTCCAGTGAATTATTGGTGCAGGGCACCTTTCTTTGGCATAATGGATTTATTTTGGGCGAGGGTGGACTTGTTTGATGACAATGGGGGGGCCCAACTAATTTTCTTCTTGGTGGGGTTGAGCCAAAGAAAGAGGTTGAGGCTTTTGTTCCTCCAGAGTCTATTGTGCGTTTTCATATGGAGAGGGGAACTTATCCTTATTTTTTTTTCTTGCTTTTGAGGATTATACGGGGCCCAAAGATGACTTTGATGTCTGGAGTACAGCTATCTTTCGCCATTCCTTATATTGTGAGGTGCTTGCTGGAGCTAAAATTGCTACTGCTATTTCTCAGTGTATGCGGATTAGACGGGAGCCATCTTGGTTGGAGTTTACATTGTCACGTTGGAGTTCGAGCTCTCACACTTTTATTGCGTAGTGGGGTGAGATGAACCCTACTCTAGAGTATGTAGCTATTTTGACCAGGTTAGAGCACCTTGGATCAATGAATCCTAGCGTAGAAAGTTTGTCTCTTAGCCAGATGGCTATTGTTGGGAGATTAGAGGAGGCCGTGGCATCGGCAGGGAAGCTATTGAGTCATTATCAGAATAAAGTGTTGGTTACACCTCGATCACGAAAATGATCGAAAAACACTTTTGGGGGATGACTTCGTTACTGGTTTCGAGATCTTAGCCATCAGGTTCAAGGAAACGTGGAGGATGGATTTATAGGTCCAAGAATGGAAAGGGACAAGTGGGGGAGTGTTGAACATTTAGTTGCTTTCATTACTTATTGGCTGTCGCGGTACGTCTTGATGGGTAGGCCTCAGGATGGTATTTGTCATGAGCTCTTTCCTCTTGCTGCGATTCTTGCTTCCGGCCATCCGATTCCGTTAGCTCTTTTATTTCTGGGGGGGGGGAGGGGGGGGCTATATAAGAGGTTGGATATGTATCAGGAGGATGTTGACTGTTCCAAAGGTCAGTATGATGTTACGAGCTTCCTCCCTACTACCTTTCTGCAATTATTTTTGTATGAGAGATTTCCTAGCTTGGCCCCTATGCCAAGGGTATTTTCCATTGAAGAAAGTGAGCCACGTTCTGCTAGGTGGGCTGAGGGATGTGTACAAGGGAGTTTAGCCAGCATTTTTGATTTTGAGGACAAGTTTGTTGCTCGTCCTTATGTCATGCCAATTTGTGGAGTATCTTCTACCATTGCCTACTGCCCAGATGATTGCGAGCTTGTTCTTGAACCGGGTGTATCTTATTTGGGGGATGCGGATTCAGTGATGGTTCTTAGCACCATTTCTAGGTATTTACCTTATTTTGTGGATGGCATATATGGTGTGGTAGCCGATAATCCTCTAAAGGTCGGTTGATAGTTTAGTTTAGACTAAGGGGTTCCTCAACATCTTCCTTCCCCTGTGCCTTCTGCGGTCGATTTTATGCAATTGTATGTGTATTCTTTTCTTTTAGAAGAATTACAGTATCGGGGTTGAGTTGTGCTAGTAAGTAAGGATAAAATTGGTGAAACCACCCCTAGTTGGAGGAAGTATTGGAGATGTAATCTTACATGGTGATCATATGCCCATCCATGTAGAGCTCATCTCGTCTGACGACCCTGAGTTGTGTATGGCTCGTGGAGAACATGCTTGTTAATTGCAGATAGGGAGGAGCTCAGAGGAGCTCAGCCTACTAGCTCGCCTATCTGAGGTGGCTATTGCTTTGGAGCACGCCCAGATAGTTTCTCTTGATTGTCCCTTTTGTGCCAAGCGTAAAAGGCCGCCCCCTACTTCTGTTCTTGTTCCAGTGCTTGGGAGAGTACCTCCGAAGGCCGGAGGTATAGATTCGCCTACTAAAACCAGGGTTGCTCACCAAGTGAGGGGTCGCTCGACTAACACCATTGATTCATCACAGGTGAACTAACATTTTGTATGTTGAAATTATTTGTGTTTGTGGTGTTTCCAATACATTTGTATTAAAAAACCTGTATTGTTTGCAGGGGTTGACTAGCATGTGTCGGATAAAATTGGCGCAACGTAAGGCTTGCCCATAGATGGAGGCGGGTCTCATGATGGTGGCCTCCCAATCCCTCTACATCCCCTCGAAGGGCTTGATGTTGGTGACACAACTATGGATTTGAGAATGGAGTGCCTTTCGGTAATTAGTGCTTTTCCTCCGATAGTTCTTACTTCTGAGATGGGTAAAAGCAAGGCAAGACTTTATGCTTATAGATGGTCAGGGAGTACTGAGGATGATGTAGAAAATTCAGAGGATGATGAAGAGGGTTCAGACCAGAGTCTTGAAATTATGGGGGAAATGGATGATGTCGAAGACGATATTGGATGTGACATGGTTAGTGCTAGGCTTTCTTTATTGGATACATCGAATTCTAGGGATGTATTGGGTCTTTTGCGGGCCAAGATTAGAGGTGGTGTCCCTATTGTTCACTTGTTTGAAGGTGGTTGTAATTTTTCACATAGCGATGTGCCTAGCTCAAGAGTTGGGGGTGCGAATACATCTGTGAGCTTGTCATGTGGCGTTGGCTCTTCTGCACCCATTTCTTTACATGCTTCTGCGAGCCTAGAGAGTAATGTGCACCCCATCCCCTCGAGCTCTAAAGTTGGAGTCAACTCATCTATTGTTTCAGCTGGTTCAAACTTGGGTGGTGTGCTCGTACGTGAGTTGTTTGGCTTTATTTAGAATGATGCCAGTGATATTGGGGGTAGCCTTCAAAAGCCACCACTGCCAGCTATTAATTGAGATTATTCCCTCATTCATACTACTGATGGAGACTTTTCTCCTATTCATCTTCTCTGTGGCAGTGTGATTCTTAAAGGGATTGATGGGAAGGAAAAGTTATTGGATCCAGCTGTGTTGTTTGCCGGGGTGAAAGTAGAGTTAATTCCTCGACTACTCTTTGTTCTTCATTATAAACCCACCACTTTCATGCACTTGAGTAGCTCCTATCTTCAAACTTATTTTTTGGACGGTTTTGGAGAATTCCTTAAGGAGCTTTACAAGTTGTCCCCGAAGACAACTTCTCTTGATGAGGTGTTGGCCCAACGTAATGTTTTGGGCGAATTTCGAGATGGCCAAATTAATAGATTGGAGGTTGGTCGGCTGGATGATTGGTTATCTCTTCTTGAATCCCCGATCAGAAGGAAGATGACTAGGGCTGAGCTAGACGAGGTAAATAAGGCTTTGGTTGTTGCTGCACGAGTGGAGGAGGAACGTGAGTGTAGACACCCCATTTTTGACCGTCCTCAAGACTTGGACGTCACGCAAGCAACCCTCGGATTATATCCATGTGTGTGTTTTTTGGAGTTCGAGTTCTTCGTTCTTCTCGCTTTGCCTCCTCACCGAAATGCGAAATCTTGTGTTTGGTTTTTGCTTTTGCACTTGTGTTTTTTTTTTTGTGAGGGCCTTAGGAGGCCTTACCATCCCTACCACTGCCCAGCTAGGGCTAGAGCTGGAGTTGGTTGTTTGTGCCTCTTATTATGTTATATAACATATTATTTTTTATTTTTGTTGCCTTTATTATTTTTTTATTTTCATTTTTACACATGATTTACGTGTATTGGCTCCCTCCATTTGTGCTTTGCTTTAGCTTATAAGCTTTGCTCTTTTATATGCTTTCTCTTTCTTCTAAGCTCAGGGTAGTTTTTTTTGAGGCAAAAAGAGTTTTGGAATATATAATCTATCTATTATATATCTATATCTCTTCATCTATCTCTTTTCTCCCAAAAGTGTAGTTTTAGGTGTTTTGTAGTTTTTTTGCTCCTTTTTTTACTACACATTTGCTCCTTGAGATGAAGGTCATTTGTACTTGGAAGGTCATTTGGTTTTGTGTTGGACTTTTGGACCTTTTGGTTGAGTTGTTGGATTTTTTCTTCTTCAAATTCTTCAAATTTATATTCCCCATTCTTTCAATTCCTTTCTACCCTCTTCCCTTTTCTTTCTACCTTTACTTTGTGTTTTTGAGTTTGTGTTTAAGATAAAAAGTCTTGTTTTTACTTGTTCTGAACCTTCATTAAGGTCATTTTATGGTTTGAGTTTAAGCCTCATCACTTTAGGCCTTGTTTTGGCATCTTTGGGTGCTTTTTTTTGGGGCCTTCTTGGTTTTGGTGTTCTTTGGCCTCTCCACGGCTGAAAGTGGGTTGGGTTTTGGTGAGTGAGATATTCGAGCCTCAAGTAGGGAGAGAGACCCTCTCCTTTGGCCCTCTTTGTTTGCCTTTGTTTGGCCTTGTGATAGCATGTGTGCATGCTTGTATTTTATTTCATTTCGGATTTTTCTTGAGTGCTTTAGGTCATGTTTGATCTTTGATTTCCTAGGTTATCATCCTTAACATGCTTTTGTTATGTCATTATTGCTTTGTAATGCTCCCTTAAGCTTTATAAAATTTATTTATGCTTTTGTTATTATGTAGTTGGTTATTGTAGTTTGGTTCCATGAGGAGGTATTTGCCATTTTTTGCCATGATAGATATTTTGTTTGTTTTATATGTGTTTTTTGTTTGTTTTTGCATTGTGTTTTGCAGGGGTATAAAACCTAAGAGTGTAGGGAGTAATAGCTTGCATTGATCTCATAATTTGGCATCATTTTTAGATCATATCATATTAGATCCCTCGTTCTTGTGTGTGTGTGTGCTTGTCTGGCCTTAAATCGCCTGTTCTTTAGAGCTTTTTATATGGGCCTTGTGTTGTGTATGCTGATTAATACATTACGCAGAATTTGTACATTCTTTTGATGATGCTTTTATGACTACTAGTTGATTTTTTTTGCTTGTTTGTTTGCTTGTTTGAATAAGTGGTTAATGGTAATGAGGTGTGCTCCTTTTTTGGCTTTTAGCGTTATTAGGACTTGGCCTTATTATTGGCTTGCTTGGTGGGTTTTTTTTTGGTGTTTTTTTTGTTAATTTATTAGTTTTTGGGTTGCCCCATTTGGATTCGATATGCTCATTTGATGCTTTGTTTGATTGAGCCTAAAGTACATATAGCTCTAGAGCAGTTATGGCATACTTATTCTGCCCACCATGCATCCATGCCCACATGCCATTTCATGCCTGCATTGTTGCATCATGTGTTGGTGATTTTGAGTGGCATGTTTGCAAAACTAAGCACAAGAGGTTTGGGTTTCACGAAACCACACAAGAACCAAGGAAGTTCACACTTCTAGTCACAGCAAGCCTCGCTCATTCACACTACACCAGCTAATGGACCATTTTTGTTGTTCATTAAGTTTTGTTTGTTTTGCATTTGTTTCAATCAAATGCATTTACATGCATCAAACCTGTTGTGGCAAATGCAGAACCAAGAATGCACTCAACTCCCCAAAGCATGAGGGGAGGTCTTACGTCATGATGACAGGTCCCATGACCATGCTCATATCTTCTTTATGACATGTCCATTAGTCAATTGGTTAGTTTGCCTCACGCTAACTGGATTTTATTATCGATTTTTCCCGTTTTTAGGCTAAGCGAATTCTCGGCCGTTGATCTTAATCTTTTTACGATAAGTGGGGTGTTGGAATCATTTGAGGAGATCATCTCTTACCCGGTTTGTAAGTATTTCAGATCATTTTGGGGGTTTCTAAACTTTAGGAATTTTGAGCGAGGTGATGTTGAAATGGTGTTGAAGATCATGATGACACCTGATTTTCCAAATGAGATCTAATGGGCCTATTGATTACTAGAACTCTTTTAGTAATATTTATTTATTTATTTTTTTTATTCAATTTTATTTGTTTTTTTTTATTTTTGTTTTTATTTATTGGTTCATTTATTTGTTAGATCAGATGTGATTTCTTGGTCCCTTCCATGTCTTTCTTGCGTAAGCGAATCTTCTTTCTCTTCTTACCCCTTTTTTTCTAATTTTTTGTTTACTATTGCATGTGTGCATTAGCATCATGTGTTTACATGCAACGTGCATTTACATACGCATGGCGTACATGCATTGTACCAAATTGAATCGTGATAGTTGTTACATTTGATTCTGATTGATTTATTCCAATTTGGCCGCGATGAATAGCATTAGCATTTTGATTTCACGCATTACTGTTAACACATTAGCCATTAGATTGCATTGGTCATTGGTTGTTGTCATTGTTTATATTTAACTTTACTTTGTATTGTACAAGTTGATATGCGTTTTACTACTTTAGCATGTCGCGTGTTAATGCTTTAGCATATGCTATGCGTGAATGCTTACTATGATGCTTAGCTGCTATGTTTTGGTTACTTTGGTATGACAACTTAAATTGAATGCTTTTACCAGTGGAGCGAGTAGCAAAAAACAACCGTTTTTGCATAAAAAAAGCGGATATTTAAAACTTTATTTCAAGTTAATAGATCACAGTCTATTTTTGTTGTGGTTCTATTGCATAATGCATTTTTTCTTTTAGGGTGATCTAGTAATTCCTACTTTAAAGTTTATCAAATAACATAGTAAAGTTTTTTTAAAAGGGATATCAAGGTTAGTGAGGCGGTCTTGGACATGATATCACTTGCTATTAGAGAATCTAGAAACCCAAGGCCACGGTGATGATAGCTATATTTCCACTTTGACGATCGCACTTTCCTAATTTTCACATTTAAACACTTTGGTGATTTCTACATTATCCATTTAAAACCAGGTCCATTGGAAAATTTCTTTCTTTTAATATTTTTTTTGCGACTTTTTTTAAAAAAGATTTTCTGTTTTTAGTTTTAGATTTAGAAATCGCTTTTGAGATTTCAGGCGACCCAAATCGAGGTGAGGGGGATTTAGAACCGCGACAAACATTTTTACTTGTTCTTGAACCTTTCATTAAGGTCATTTATGGTTTGAGTTAAGCCCATCACACTAGGCCTTGTTGTTTGGCCATCTTTGCCTTTTTTTGGGGCCTTCTTCTGTGGTTTGGTGTTCTCCTTCCCACCCTTTGAAAACGATTGGGTTTTCGGTGGTGAGGAAGGTTTCAAGTAGGGGGTCAGACACCCCTCTCCTTGTGGCCCTTTGTTTCCTTTGTTCTTTGCCTTTGGCCTAGCATGTAGCATGTGTGCATGCTTGTATTTAACTTCATTTTTCTTGAGTCTTTTGGAGTCATATTCATGTTTGTTTATTAGGTTAGATTAGATTAATTTAACATGTACCTCATGCTTGCTTTCCTTTGCTCCTTTATTGCTTAAATGCTTTCTGTAACAGGCCATGTTCTTTCATATTTGTAGTTTGGAGGGTATTAGCATCATTTGTCATTTGCCATGATAGAGGCGTTTTGAATTTTATTTTTTTATTATGTATTATGTTTGACACATTTGTTTTTTTTTCTAGTTTATGTGTACCTTTGGGAGTATGGTAATCTAGCATGTTAGCTTGGTGATCTCTTAATTTGATCTCATTTTTTTAGCATCAAATTCGTCATGTTCACTTGTTTGTGCTTGTCACCTCTTTCATTTCTTTGAAGGTGTGTTTCCCCTTTCCCAGAATGGGCCTTGTATGCTTTTATGATTAATACATTACCTGGGTAGGCTTGAGGGATTTTGGATGTCTTTACATAATCTGTTTTTGGTTTTTTGCTTGCTTGGTGTGCAATATTTTGGTCTTGTTAATGGTGGTGTGGTGTGCCTGGTTTGGTTACTTAGACTTGGCCTTATTTGGTTTATATTTAGCATGCTTGGTGATCTGCCATCTTGTTTTTGGGCTTTTTGGTTGCCCCCCCCCATTGACTTGATCCACCATTGCATGTATATCATGGTACCATGTGTTTGATTGATAAAGCCTTGAGTACATACTAGTTCTTCCTTGGCTATTTATGCCATCATGCCATGCCTTTGGCCCATGCATCATTGTTGCATTTTTGGACCATGTTGCATACATTGCATTCATAAGCTTGGTTTGGGATGGGTTTGTCTAACTAAGAACAGGAACAAGACACTTCAGGAAGTGGTGAATATAATTCTTCAACTTGCAAGGCAGGCCTCGGGTCTCACATAAGGCCTTGGATTTCATTTCATTTGTTGGATATGCATTTACATCAAATTGCAACCTTGTAGTTCTTAGGGCTATCATGCGTAAAATGCCTGTTGGTGGCCCAGGGGAGCCAAGAAGTCTTCCATTCATGAGTCTCCAAAGCATGATAGGAGGTCATGACCATGCTTCAATATCCAAAAATATGTCCACATGCATTCTTTATATCTTCTTCACCATCATCTGTCAGCTGCGCCGGATTTCTGCCGGCCCGAAAGGGCCGCGACGATCGTGGGCGCTTATTATGCCGATAAACTCCAAATCTGACGGATAAGAATATCGTGGCCGTCATCTCTGACCCGATTTCAGAGTTTGAGGGTTTCTGGAATTTTGGAATTTTGATGATGCATGAAACCCGGCAATGCCATGATTTGGGATTTTGAACCCGATCTGCAAAATTGCATCATGCCATCCAAAGCGGTGTTGGAGCCCTATTGCATTTAGAGTATTGTCACCGCTAATTTATTAATTTAATTTGTAATGATTTATTTATTCATTTATATTTGTTTATTTTGTATTTGTTTGTTTGAATTTATTTATGAGGGCAAAATGTAAGGGCTGTAAGTAGGATAGATGTATGTCTTCGAACCCCAACTTTCCCAAGGATTTACCGTGAGGATATATGTGATTAGGCATATCTATTTTAGCATACCTTATGCAATGCATGCTTATATTCATCATGTGTTTACATGCAAGAGCATACTTGCAAAAGTGCATGTGTGCATCAATTCCACAAATTGAATAAATGATAGTTATTTATCGCTTAAATTCATGATTAAATGATTTGAGGTCACCTCTAGATTGTATTTCATTTTTATGCCGCATTAGCCACTTAACACAGCCACTGGAGTCATGCATGTTTGCTTTAACCCGATTTCTTTTGTTTTGTACGAATTACAATGTAAGTTTTATGGCTTTCTTTTTATAATTTGTGAATATACTTACCAGGTTTTAAAGCTTCTGCCATGCGGCTGCGTGTACATGATAACCAAAGCCGATATGCTTACTTCGCTTGTTGGGTTACTGGTTGGAACAACTCATAAAAAAAAATATTTTAGCCTACTTCGCGAGTAGCAGAAAACAAAAATTAAGAAAGACAAAAGCGGATATGCAATGTTTATTTTAGTGATCTAGTCTATACTTTTATGCTTTATGCTGCTTGTATAGTTAAGTAATTCTAGGTTATATAGCGGAAACAACGCGCAAAGTTTTCAAAAAAACATATCTATTGATAGAGGCCGGTCTTGGACGAGCGAAAGTGCTCTGTTACGGCCTTTCGACGTGCCCAAGCTCTAGAGCAAAGACCACTTTGGTGATAGCGGACTAATGTGGCCTTGACACTTGAGAGTCGACCAAGACCATTTACATGATTTTATTTGAGTGGCCTTGACTGTCACAACCATGATCCATATTTTTTCCAGCTTTTTCAAATCTGTTTTCTCAAGCGATTGCTTTTTGGACTCTTTGGTTTAGATTTCTTTTCGCGACAAACAAATCGGTCAACAATCGTGGCCAGAGTCCCCGCGGACGAGCTATCTTTTGAGTCTTGCCTGAAAGCTTTCAATGAAGCGAATTGTGACTTCGGCTTGAGAAAAAGAAAGCGATTCTTGAAGTGAGGCTGGAGGGTGAAGATGAGGCCAGGGAGAAGATCAAGCTTCCAAAGTCTTGATTTGATTTAGTTGGATCATAGCTTTGTAGCATATGATAGTCTTATATGATAGTCTAAAACTTTTTGTATGTTGGAGATTTGGGCCTTCCTTTCTTTTTGTAATTAAAAATCTTCAACTACTTAATGGAGTGACTTTATATTTAGGCGTTTGCTTTTATTATTTGTGATTATAGTTAGAATAAGTGTGAAAACGCGATATTCATTGAAGAAGCGAATGGGCACAATACATCTTGGTGTAGTACATCATATAGCAATGAGTAATTTCTAAGAATAGTAAGCCTTTAACCATTTCGCATTGATGGGGCTCAGGAGGGTGTGAAAGTCAGGCTCAGAAATTATATAATAGCCATTTTCATTGACTTCCCTTACTATATAAGGACCCTACTACTTGGGTGTGAATTTGTGGGTTGATGTTCCCCTCATGACATGAGGTGTAACCCGTAACACTAAATCACCTTCTTGGAACTACTGAGTATCATAAGCTCTAGATATACGGCTCTGGTAAAATTTAAGATTAGCCTGGGCTTTGTCCCTTCTTTCATCAAGGACTTCCGGCTGTGATGGTCTGGAGTGCGGGGTAATTCCACTTCGGAGGGCCATGCGAGCCGATGGTATGGCAATTATCACTGGGAGGACTGCTTCCATGCCATATACCAACGAAAAGAGAGTCATTTGAGTTGGCCTTCCTTTGGATGTTCTGTATGCCCAGAGTACCATTGGGAGCACATGTGCCCAGTCCCTTTGGCAATCCTTGAGAGTCCTTGAAAGGATTCTAAGGAGTGTTTTGTTGGTTGCTTCAACTTGTTCATTCCCCTGGGGATAGTAAGGTGTTGATTTATGGTGTGTGATGTCATAAGAGACCAAGAGTTGTCCGACTTGGCAGTTGACAAAAGGGGTCCTATTATCTTACAGGATTACTCTGGGTATACCAAAACGACATATAATGAATTCTCGAATGAAATTGGAGACAATGACACTTGTTGCTTTCTTCAGGGGGATGGCTTCTACCCACTTAGTGTAAGTCTCTGTGGCCGCTACAATCCATACGTGTCCCTTTGACGGTGGAGAGATAGGGCCAATAAGATCCGTAGCCTACGTATGGAAAGGCTATAGTGAGCTTGAACTATGTAGATCGGTAGCTGGTGCGTGAATAAGGTTTCCATGGAGTTGACAAGGTTTGCAGCGTTTGGCATACATTTTGGCGTCTGCTTCCATGGTAGGCCAATAATAACTTGTATGCAAAAGATGTTAGAATAGCTTGGCTCCACCTTGGTGCTCAGGCAAGTGAGCAAATTCTAAAACTTTATGGATTTCTACTCGATAAAAGATAAGGGCTTTCATCAAAGCCATGCCTAAGAAGTTTCCCTTCTTGCAAAAAGAATTTCGGAGCTCACTTATTGATTATTGCAGCTGCGGAGCGGTCTGGCGGCAATGATTCTTCTTTGAGGTAATCTATATACACCTAACGCCAGTCGAAAGTGATTTCTGTGAAATTGCATTCAGCTTTTAGAGGGAATTCCTGGCATTTGGTGCACTTTCCTTGGCCATGGTAGGCCAATAATATCCTTATCGTTGTAGCCTCCTGTAGAGGCTCACGTTCCTTGTCCTGCAAGAACAATTGTGAACCCCTTCTAGCTTAGACTTGGTTTCGGTGAGGTCGATCCATCGTGCTAGCAGACCCCCAGGCCTTCTGTAGTAGAGGACTCCTAGCTAAATCGTGAAGGGTCTGTTTGGTAACGTTTACGTTTTCAGTTTATATTTATAAAAATTTTATAAACTGGTTTTTTGTTTATTTTTAGAAAAACATAAACTACAAACTCGTTTGGTAATTGACAAAATGTTTAAAAAAATTTAAAAATATAAAAAAGAATGAGAAATGGCAAATGGCGGCAGAAGACAGTGGTGGAAAGTGGTGACGGTGGGTGGCGGGTAGCGGGTGGTGGTGGGTGGGTGACGGTGGCGGGTGGTAGCAAGTGGGTGGTGGTAGCGGGTGGTGGTGGTGGGTGGGTAAATAACGTGTGATGTGGTGGCGGTGGTAGGGTGTGTAACAGTGGTGGTGGGGGTGGGGGTGGGCGGTGGTGGCGGGTGGGGGGGGGATGGCGGGTGGTGGTGGGTGGGGGCGTGTGGGGGGTGGTGGGGGGTAAGTGGCAGGTGGTGATGGTGGGTGGGTGGGTAACGGTGGCGGGTGGTGGGTGGTGGCAGTGGGTGGTGGTGGTGGTGGTGGTAGTGGCATGTGGGTGGCGGATGGCAGGTGGCGGTGGTGGTGGCGGGTGGTGGTGGTGGTGGGTGGGTGGTGCGGTGGCGGTGGGTGAGTGGGTGGTGGTGGTGGTGGTAGTGGGTGGTGGTGGCGGTGTGTGGCGGGTGATGGTAGTGGTGGTGGTGGTTGTGGTGGTGGTGATGGGTGGTGGGTGGTGGTGACAGTGGGTGGCAGATGGCTGGTGGTGGTGGGTGGCTGGTGCTGGATGGTGGTTGCAGGTGGATGGGAAGTGGTGGTGGCGGGCGGTGGATGGTAGTGGCGAGTGGTGGGTGGTGGCGGGTGGCTGGTAGGTGGGTGGTGGTGGTGGTGGTGGTGGCGATTGGGTGGCAGGTGGATGGTGGTGGGTGGTGATTGGTGGTGGCAGCTGGTGGTGGGGGGTGGGTGGTGGTAACGGAAGACGGTGGTGGAAAATGGTGGCGGGTGGTGGCTAGTGTTGGGTGGTAAAAAAAAAAAAAAACTCAAAACTCAGAACAGAAACACATTTTTTGAGTTTATATTTTTTGGCCAAATTTATAAACTGAGACCACTGATTTATAAATCAAAAATTTACCAAACAAGTTTTTATTTGAGTTTTTAAAATTTTTGTAAATATAAACAGAAAACTAAAAATGTAAGTATTACCAAACAGCACCGAAGTGTTTGATTTCACACAAAGGTAGTTTACCTGAGGGGGCACGGAGCTCGTCGATGATTGGGGCTCTGCAATCGACAGGTTCTTTTTCAAGAAAGATGGTAGTTACCGAGCACGGCATGGAGCGCTTCAGAACTTCTATCTTAGTTAATTCTTCCACGGATTCTACCTTAGAAGCCAAGGTAGCAAGGGCGTCCGAGTATCGATTGTTGGAGCGAGGAGCGTGTTTTATCCCTACCGTGTCAAATTTGTCTGTCAACCTTTGGACAATGGTTCTGTATGAAGCCAAAGGGAGCTTTTTGATAGCATAGTCTCCATTGGTCTGCTTGACCACCAAATTAGAGTCGCCTTTGATACATAGGAGACTTACTCCTAGATGGAGTGCTGCCATAAGCCCTATTATCAGGGCTTCGTATTCTGCCTTGTTGTTAGAGCATTTAAAATCTAGTTTATATGACAAATTGACTTCAGTTTGATTTGGGGAAATAAGGACAATTCTAGCTCCTCTCCTTTTAGAGGTGGACGATTCATCGAAACTCAAACTCCATTCTTCTTTGGAGTTTACTTCAGCAGCTTGTAACTTATCTCCTTGCAATTCATCCGAGGGCGGCTCATATTCTTCGCTGGGAAAGTGAGCCAAGAGGTCGGCCAACGCTTGACTCTTGATGGCCTTAGGAGCTTTGCAAGTGATATCATATTTTGCTAATGATAGGAGCCAACATGCTAGCCTGCCGGAGAGCGTTGGTCTAGTGAGGAGAAATCAAATGGGGTCACTCATGGTCATGAGATAGATGGGGTAAGAAAGAAGGTAATGGCGGAGTTTTTTGGTAGCAAAGACTGGGGTGAGGCAGTGCCGCTCAATGGGGGAATATCGGATCTCAGCCTCTTGGATGACTCTACTTATGTAGTACACGGGTCGTTCAAGTCCGTTGATTTCCTGGGCGAGCAGAGCTCCGACTGATTTCGGCGTGGAAGTGATGTAGAGGAGTAAGGGCCTCGCCGGCTAAGGAGGAGTCATGGAGAGAGGGGAAGTTAAAGCTGACTTCACCCTTTCGAATGCTTGTTGGTGCTCCTTATTCCAAATGAACCTAACATCCTTCTTCAATAATGAATTGAAGGGTTGTGTTATTTCGGCCAAAACTGGGATAAACTGTCTCAAGTAAGATACCCAATGAAGGAAGGTTCTCAACTCGTCTAGATTGGTTGGTCATGGCATATTTTTTATGGCAGTGACCTTTGCTAGGTCAGGGTATATCCCATAGCAATGAACGATGCTGTAGACGTCCCTGAACGTCCCGGGAAGGAATCCCGTTTTGTTCATTTGGGCTCACTACAGTTCAGGGCTCAATGTCACGGTCTTATATCTAATCTCGCAGAGTGCAATGCAAGACCGATGAATCATCAAAGAGTCCAAATTCGGCAAATCGTTTTTGAAAACAGATTTTTTTGAAAGAAGTGCCAAACATGGACTGCTTTGCGGAATCTGAGAGTTGCCATCTAAATATTTATTTTGGGGAATTTAGAAACCACGACTCGTTGCCTAAGGCCGCGTGTCGTCATCACCAAAGTTGCCTCGGCTCGGGAACTTGGATACGATTGGGAAGGTCGCCGTGAGCACCCCGCTTCGCCCGATCAAAGATCGGCCTCTACTAACCATGATATCGAGTTTTGAAAACATTTTGTGCTCTTATTCCGGTTATTAGCCTAGATTTACTACGTGATGCACACAGCATACGAGTATAGACTGGATCGTCTGAATTGGAATAAAACATCTCATGTTTGTTTTGAAAACGGTTTGCTACTATAAGTAGACTAAAATGTGGATTTGCCACCCTCGGTGGGCTTAGAAAACATGATTTTGCCCTTTGTCTAGTGGGCTTAAAACTCACGATTAATGTATTATTCCAATTCAGATAATCCAACCTTCACCCACTGGCATTCAGGCAGGTATATCACATAAGCACATAGCCTCATGGTAAGCATGCTATCATGGCAGTCACTCACACGCATGCAAGGATGCTAAAGCATAAACACTTACCGAGTACTCCGAGCCAAAACAGAAACTAGTTAGTAATCAATGCATGATCCTAGTTCATGTTAAGAAGGCTAATGCAATACATGCAAAATGCAACTAGAAATAGGCTCGGCTATCCTAAGAATGGCATATAAGATGCTACAGCTAATACGTATTCAACTTGGAATTGAAATACGATGCGGTTAGTATGATGTGCCGAGCCCGGTGCATGCAAGACAGATGAATGAATGCAAACATGTGAACATAAGTATGCTAATTGAAATATGCCCTAATCTAACCATCATAAGCTGGTAAATAAAAGGGAGAAAGACGTGGGGTTGGAAGACATACATCACACACACGCACACTTATTATAATTGTGCCCTCGCTCGGAGGGTCCAAATAAATAGTACAGTCCGAATAAATAATTAAATATTACAAAACCCTAATTAATCAACAAATAAACTAGGAAAGCAAGTAAATTAGCGTGCAAGCTAAATGGACCGCGTCAGCTCTGTTCTTAATGATGAAAGATGCATGCATGCACAAGCTGCCTCGTCGGGAAATTCCTCGCGATACCCCGATTTGCCTCTGTTTGTAATTAATGCCGGAATATTGTGCAAAGCTCTAGAAGGCTGCTGATTTCTGGTTTGCTATAACAAAGAGCAAGAAAGGGGCATGGCAAAGTATTTTCACATATGTATGCACACCTCGATCCTCATGCCACCAATCACACATCTCGATGCATGATGGCCGAGGAGTCAAATTGCATGACTCGATGTGAAATGAATGCACATGACAACACAACAAGGTCTAGACTCCATCATGGGTAATTCGGAGTGTCGGCGAGAATCGAGGCACGTTTCGTGACTTGGAGTACGAAACATCCCTCGTTTCCTGTATTTGGACTAAACCCTATCCCAAACACAATGCAATGAGATGGCATACACAATGCGACTAACATGCAACCTAGCATACTCAATGCTATAGACTAAAATGGCATACACAATGCACGTGGCATAACATGTCATACACAATGCTCTAACATGCAACCTAGCATACGTAATGCTATGGACTAAAGTGGCATACACAATGCAAGATGGACTTATACCAATATGAGTGGACCTCAGCCACACTCACATCAGTGGCCATATGATGAAAATGAGACAACCGAAATACATGCAAACATGCACGAATGCAAAGGACCGATCCTAAGGCACAACATGCAACTCTAACAAGGCATGGCAAGGAATGAAATATGGCATACAAACAAACAAGTTCTAGCTCTGAAACATGATATACAATGGTCTCGAATCAAGCAAATATGTCACACAATGCATGCTAGGGGGCCCAGGTACCGAAACTAGTGAAGTGCGTTAAACTAGAGGTGCCCAAAGCAATACACAAATGGCAAAACCAACCCCAAACAGACCCTAGGCAGGTCTGAAATAGTGGGAAAAATGGCCTAAAATGATGGCTCAACATGCAAGAAAATGGAGCTCATTCAATGGCCCGAAAACAAGGCATTCATAGACAACTCTCAAGCACACTTAAGGAGTATAAAACATGGCAATATGGCATTGATACAAGCTCTGAAATATGATGTATAATGGACCCAAAACATAAACACACCTCAGTATATGCATGGAATGAGCCTCAAAACTCAAAGTTAAGCATAGGTATTGAACAACAAGCATGCAAAACAAATATCATTCGACCATGAGAGCCAAAAACAAAGCTAAGGCAATCTAAAATATGCACAAAATCAGTTTAAGGCATGGCCAAAAAGTGCTAAAATCAAGGGTCAACAAAGCATGCAAAGAAAGCTAGTGAACCATGAGTTGCACTACAACTATATGAAGCACATGAGGGCTCACCAAACCAGCCAAAAATAGAAGTATCCCATGCCAAAATATGCCCAAATAACTACTGGAATTCAGTCAATGCATGCAAGAATGATAGACTCTTTTAATGGGCTAATAAGAGGGTTATTCTACATATGTATGATGGACATACAAAATGGTAAAACCACCTTTGGAAATAGGTTATGACAGCCCTAAAACCCACCAAAAAGGCCCTGAAATTAGTCTAGGAAGCATGCAAATGAAAGCCCCTTTGAAAGGCCTTGAATAGGATTGTTCTACACATGCATAATAGACATTCAAAATGGCCAAAAGGGCTCTAGACAGAGCTTATGCAGACCTTAAAACTCACCAAATAGGGCCTGAAACATGACTTCAAAACATGCAAAATGGAGCTCCTTTGGAAGGCCAACAAAGCTAGTAAAGAGAACAAGGGGTGAGAGGGTCACCCCTCTCTGATTTTAGGGCTCAAAAACACATAGTGGCCACTAAAAATCCATTGGATTTCAGTGGCTAAAAGGCCAAACCAAGGCCAATACAAATGCTCAAATGCATAGCCCTAAACATGAGGGAATGAAGCATGCAAAGGGGAAGATGACCCCAAACAGAAAAATGACCTTGATCAAACTTAAAGAGGAGCTCAAAAAAAAACTTTTTTCAGTTTACATCGAAGTCCAAAAATGTTTGCAAATAAGGCTAAGATATGAAGCAAAATAATGTCAAAATGGGGGAAATAGAGACCTACCCTTGTAGAAGACCTCCGACAACCACGGACCAAGATGATGAGCCTTCAATCTCTGCAAATCAGTTCCAAGGTGCTTGGATGGATGGTAGAGGTGTTGTGCTAGGAGGTGTAGTGTAATGGGTGCAAGAATAATGGGGTTTGGGGCTTGAAGAAGAAAGCTATGGAGGGAGAAGTGTAGAAGCCTCAGCCAAAATTTTCCAACTCTTGCAAATGGAGAGGAGACCCTCTCTTATAGAAGACAAAGGGCCAAGGCTTCTCTAAGAAGCTTTAACAAAGGGTCAAAGCTTCTAAAAGAAGCTTAACTAAAAGGGTCAAGCTTCTTGAGGAAGCTAGACCAAAGGGGTCAAGCTTCCCTTAGAAGCTAAGCAAAAAGGGTCAAAGCTCCCTTAAGAAGGTAAACAAAAGGGTTAAATCCCGAAGGATGGGGCAAATGCCCCCCCAGCTGGCACAGCTATATTGCATTCAAAAAGACCAAAAAGCAGAAAGCTGGCCGACCAGCCTAGGTGGTCGGCCAGCCACTCCCCCTGGTCGGCCGACCAGGGGTCAAAAGGTTCAAGAAGAAAAACTGGTTAGCCAGCCCAGAAAGGTGGCCTCCCAGGTGAATGCAATACAATGGTGGTATGGGAGACCAGAAAATGTGACCCATGAGAGAGGAAAACCAACTTTCTAGCAAGGTTCAAAGGGTCAGGAAGAAAATCTGGTCGACCTACCCATATTGGTGGCCTCCCAGATGATTACAACATAATGGTGGTATGGGAGACCCGAAATTGTGGCTCAAAAGTGAGAAAGACCGCCTACCTAACAAGAAAACCGGGCGGCGAGCAGAAAGGTGGTCTTCAAGAAGAAAATGTGGTCTTCCACCATACCACCACCTTCCTAACAATGAAAATATGGTCCATACCAAAAATGAACCCAAACCGATGCAAAACGAAGGTTCAGGGGCCAAACGCGATCAGGGGCCCAGCAGTGTTAGGCAGGAAGTGGCGTGTGACCCTGAGGTGGTCTCGAGCCTGATGTCCCTCTAAGGAGAGGAAACAAAGTGTGTGCCAAAAATCGAAGCAAACAGAGGTAGTTAAGCGGTCCCAAACCTAGGCACACGACCGACGGCTCCAAAAATCAGAAACTGGTCTCCAAACAGAAAAAAGGCCTACGACCATGAAACGTAGCCAATGGCCACTGAGACATGGTCTACGAGACCTCTCCCTCCCTTCGGAAAGAGAAAACAGAGAAAACAAGACCTGATTCGCAAACCGAGGCAAAGCACAAAAGAGTCCTGAAGTCCGGAGGCAAGGCTCACAGCCGAGACTTTGAAACCTCAAAATGAGCACAATATGCATCATCCCCGAGTGCTCAATCGGTAATGTCTGAGTCTTAAGGTCAGTCAAAAATGGGGTGTCTACAGATGCAGCCAAGGAACTTGCCGGCAGTGACTCCGAATGCTCATTTAAACGGGTTCATTCGGAGTCTGTATTTCTTACACCGTTCAAAGACTCTTTGGAGGTCTCTAAGATGACTAGTCTCCTCTTTGGATTTTACTATCAAATCATCAATGTAACATTCCAAGGATTTGTGCAACATATCGTGAAAGATGGCTATCATAGCTCTCTGGTATGTTGCTCCCGCGTAAGATGCCCAACCAAGGAAGGTTCTCAACTCATCTAGATTGTTTCGTCGTGGCATATTTTTGATGGCGGCGCCCTTTGCTGGGTCGGGGTCTATCCCATGGCGATGAACGATACAACCAAGGAACTTGTCGGCAGTGACTCCGAATGCGCATTTAAGCGGGTTCATTTGGAGTCTGTATTTCTTACAGCATTCAAAGACTCTTTAGAGGTCTTTAAGGTGACTAGTCCCCTCTTTGGATTTTATTACCAAATCATCAATGTAACATTCCAAGGATTTGTGCAACATATCGTGAAAGATGGCTGTCATAGCTCTCTGGTACGTTGCTCCCATGTTTTTTAATCTAAAAGGAATTACAGTATAGAAAAAGTTACCTATAGGAGTGCAACATGCCGCCTTGGGGCATCCTCTGGAGCCATCTTGATCTAGTTGTAGCTGCTGAAGCCATCCATGAATGGGAACATATGGTGCCCCACCATTGAATCAATCAAGGTGTCTATGTTTAGGAGTGGGAACTCATCTTTGGGGCAAGATTTGTTTAGATCTCTGAAATAAATGCTTTTCGAATTTGACCGTTCTTTTTGATAACTGGGACGATGCTAGAATGCCAAGTGGGACGTTGGATGGGTTTGATAAATCCTGTTCCAAGCAGCTTCACCACTTCGTCCTTGACGTTGAGCTTCCCCTTGGGCTTACAAAATCTTACACCTTGCTTGATTGGGCGAGCCAAGGTGATGACGTTCAAGTGATGCATGGTAACATCTTTGTCTAATCTTGGCATTTCTTCATATGTCCAAGCGAAAACGTCCGAATACTTCTTGATTAACTTGATGAGGGGCCCTCTTTGTTCTGCTAGCAGATCTTTGCAAATGAAGATGGGACGCCTGGGTTCTCCTTCAGGGGCTATGTTGATTTCTTCCAGTTCTTGTTTTTGGGGCCAAGGGCCATCCTGTAAACACTTCAGAGCAGGTTGGAATTCTTGCAATCCATCTTGCTTTAGGATTGCAACCAAGTTGGCGGGGACTTGGTTAGGAGATGAAATGGCTTCCTTGGCAAAGGATTTAACTTTTGAGCCTTCGGCTCCATCCAAATGAGTTATTATAGGACAATTGGATTTGTCAAAGTGTTTATCTGTTGCTGGAAAAGCCACAGCTTTTTTTCTCCTTCTGCTCTTCTTGTCTCTGTATTTTTTATTTTTTTACCATTGGTGGGCATTGGGCCAGTGCAGACAAGGTAACAACAGTAATCTTCTCCACTTGGTTCACGATAGGCGATTGCAACTTCGTCTAGCTAGGGGTCGGCATTGGTAACATTTGCCAACCTCACGCACCGTCATAAACGGTATACCACTCTGCCATCTTTTGTTTGAAACCTCATGACTTTATGGAGCTTTCTTGAGGGCTCTGATTTGATGAAAGTCTTTTTGTGAGGTGGTGATAAATCTTCTTCAGAGAGGTCATCCCAGTTAGGTATGGGAGTTCCTTGAAGTGACAGGGGAGGTTCATCTTCATTGACATGATTGTAAAACACTGCATCTTCCATGTGAGCTTCGTCTACTCGAAAGATTTTTTAAGAGCCAACTATGGCTACTACCTCATTGTTGTAGATTGCTTTGACACATTGATGGTAGGTGGAGGGGATCGCAACATATCTGTGAAGCCAAGTTCTCCCTAGAAGAGCCTGATAGGTCGTCTCTACTTCTATATCGTGGAACTTAGTGGTAGAACGGATTGGTCCCACTGCTAAGTCTAACTGGACATGACCTGTGGTTTTGATATTTTGGCTTCCAAAACCGGTGATGGAGATGGGTTGTCTGACTAAGTACTTTTGTGAGATCCCAGCTGCCTGGAAAGTAGAATAAGGCATTACATTGAGTGAAGCCCCTCCATCCATGAATCCTCTTTAAAACTCCATCCTATTGATAAATATTAAGACGTAGAGGGACAGTTATGTGGGAACAATACTTGTTTGTCTGCCTTGGTAAAGGTTATCACCAAGGAGTTATCCCAAAATACTTTCCTTATTGATCCGCTTACACTGATGCACGCTTTACTATTTTGCTCTGCAAGTCTTAAAAAGGCCTTGGTGGCTTCAAAGCGTGTTGCTTCAGACAGGCTGAACTGGTTGAAGAACCATTTGAACTTTGTCGATTTCTTAAGTGTTATCACACGCCTGGTCTCAAAGTCCGGACAAGTGGGAGCTGCGAGTTTAGAAAGTTCACACACTATCGGCTCTTCCATCTCATCATAATGCGAAAGCATCATGACGGCCTTGCAGTTATCCTGGTGGCACGGAAGAGGATCTTTCAAGATATCTTCTGTTTGGCAAGGTAGCTCCAAAGCATCGACAGACGTCATTTTTCGAACTAGGGATCTGAGTGCCCAACATTCTGTGGTAGGATGTTTGATAGAGTGGTGGTATATGCAATAGTCTGCACGTGCTTGATCCTTTTTGGTGACAGGTTGCCTTGGCTCGGGGAAGTGAACCTTTCTATCTTCTACCCAGGCATTAAGGAGTGCTTGTGCCCTATCCATTGAGACAAGTAATGGCGGGGGAACTTGATCAAACTTTCTCTTTTTTGCCTGCGGGTCTCCTCTTCCTCTAGAGGAGCCTTCAGCTGCATATACAGCGTGGTTGCGTCGGTTAGGCCTCCATGAAGAAGGTTGAGGTGTCGTTGGCCACCATTAGTTTGGTTGTGATGCTGTCATTTGTGCCCCTGATCTTACTGTTTCACTTATGTTTGAATTATGACACATAAGCGAAAAAGTCGAAGTAGTAGTTGACCAACTGGAGTTTATAAGTCATGAGCATCCCTTCGATGTACAATGACACCAGTTAGTGTTCTTTCATCGGGTCTTGAATGTCTACTGATTTTTCCCTGAAGCGGCAGATGTAAACAAGGATGTACTCTCCAAGTCGTTGTGTTTCCCTCATAAGATGAAGGGTGGTTAACCTTTCTTCAACATAGAAGAACTTGATATAAATTTTTTTTACTAAGTCCTTCCATGAAGAGATAGAGCCAGCGGTGAGGTTGGCATACCACGAGAATGCTCGATCTATAAGGGATTTGGAGAATTCTCTCATGCGGAGGTTTTGGTCCTCTCGGTGAGCTCTAGAGCATTAAGCGTGAAACATGCTCCCTAGCATTCCCTTTTGTCCGTCGAAGCGGACAAACTTGGTATTGTATATCCTACGGATATGGAAGACTTGTAATATGAATAGGGTAAGCGGAACGGAGGTCTAATTCTAGAGAGGCAAGGATGTGACCTTTGTTTGTCTGAAGTGGGCTGTGTATGTGCTCTTTTACTACATCCAGTGTTAATGGCTGGGAAGGGGGTTGATCCGGCGGAAGAGCTGGAGAGCCAGTCGAAGCCACTTTGGTGGGAGCTCCGCTAATAGATCCAACTTGTGGTGGAGGTATTTGGCTGGGAGCTAATGGAGGGAGCGGGGCGATTGTTTGTCCTCCCACTTGGGTTTGCAAGTTATTTTGTGGAGCGGGGTTGGCTTCTGAGCCATTATGGGCTAATGACGGAACGCCATTTTGTGATGAAGAAAGGGGGTTAGATGATGATGAAAGTGTAGGTGCCTTTTGTAAGGCTAGTAGGGCATCTATTAAGAGTTACTGGTTCTGTTGAAGAGAGGTGATGCTCTCAGTTAATACACGTAGCTAATCCGCTCTGGCCGATTGAGAGGATTCTTCTTTTGGAGAGCCACCAAAGTTGTGTTTCGAGGTCTCCGACAAGGTCTCCCTACCGCCACCTTGGGATGTTGTTGCTCCAGTTCCAGTGTTCTTTTTGGGTGCCATGTGAAGTGAGCACCACTCTTCCTCGGTAGAGTATAATATGAGTGAGAGGTGTGGCTAGAGGTAGTCTAGGAAGATGGTGGGCACTTCAATGGCCTGAGATCATCGGAGGTAGAGAGGAGGAGGTTAAGGCAAGCTTGGAGAGGGAGAGGTTGGCAGTGATGGACCTTGAACACTGATGTAGAGTGTGAGAGGAGATGTTTGAGTGTGAGACTTAGTATGTTAGAATTATGCAGTTGTTGTGTCTTGTTGCATATACGATACGTTATCTGAAAGCAGAGTATTGGAGCCCAAGTAAAGCTGTTAAACATGTGGCTCATTCTCCTCAATTCTGCTAGAAGTGATATAAGTCATACGCCATCTGTGGCTTGACGAGAAACAACGTTCATGGTAGGCGGAAAGTAGCGTTTAAATATATGCATCGATGACATGAATGTAAGGTTGTTATTGCCTCTTCCCCAAACCTGATCGAGATGGAGTTGTTTTAGCAAAAAGACAACTATCTTGACGATACCATGACCTCAATCGTTAGTCCAGTATCCTCTGATGATCCTGAGCAGTACTGTTTGGGTCTTGCTCCTAACCCAGGCATCCAAGTAAGTGAATGGGCCAGGGCCCACCTTAGTGTTTAGGAGAGCTAGAGGCTTGCTTCCAAGTGACCAAGTAGGAGAATGGGCAGCAGGCTTATCTTAATGTTTAGGAGAGGGGCTCGCTTCTAGGCGACCAAGTAGGAGAATGAAGGGTTGTTTGGGATGTTCTAAATAAGTGTACTTTTTAACTTTTTTTTTATAAAATATGGGTTAGGTTTGAAGTGATGTGGTAGAGAGGTGATATGACTTAAATAAGATGATATGACTTAAATATGATAGTGACTCTTTGATTTTTTTGACTTTTTTAGGAGATGCCAAACCTAACCTGAGCCGTAGGCCTATCTTAATGTTTAGAAGAACCAGTGTTTATCAATCCAAGTGAACTGGGGGCTGATTGTATTATTGTTTGGTCTTGGAGCGAGGTATGAAGAACCATGGGTCCAGCGGGGCCATGGTGCTACTTATTGCAGGGCTCTTCATATTTAGATATATTTGGGCTTATATGTATATAGTCTTGGTTTTGCGTAGTACCTTGGCACATGGACCCATAGGGCTCGCCATGTATTAAACATACGACATGCCCACGTGGTGCCTTATTGGTCTGCCACTTGGGTGGGGTTTTGGTGATGTGGCACCCGTAGGGCTTGCCACATATTGGGCTTGATACAAGTACCCACAAATATGATATGATGTTCATCTAATTTTTACCACATATTATTGTTGAGTAGTAAATCAAATTAGGTTTCCTTGATGCAAACAATCCTTTTGAATTCCTGAGTCTGGGATATGCAGAGTAGGTACATGCTCCACTCCACTCCACTCCCATGTATATCAATGTAAAATTTGTTTTACGTAGACTTGTAGGTGTGCGCAACATACAAAAAATGATCTACTAACTGTTATTTTATATTGTCGTAGTTGTTTAGTCCAAATTAATTATATGTTTTGTTTCATTTTTTTTGCATGAGGTAAGGTTCTTGCAATGGATATTGATTCTCTCAAAAGTCATCTTTCTCCATTTCATAAGTTGAAACATCTAAAGTTGATAGCAGAAGAGTGGCAACAAGAAGAAGATACGTGTCTTACTTTAACTGTACCAATAAACTTGATTACCTACTTGATCACCAGTTGGCTGCTGCTGTTAGGAATGAAGTGACTACTGTGATCTATTTTGCACTAGTCTTGCGTGCTTTGAATACTATCAAGCGTGATACGCTCTAGAAAAAGGAGGTGTATGGCTGGGTGTTGCTGTATTTCAGTGATGTTGTATTGTTTGAAGTCTGTGTGGGAAGGCAGCATCAAACAGCCATGGTCACTGCCAGGTGTCCGTGATCTCAGGATTGAGGAGCCAGATTTTGAAGATTTGACTGAGGAGGTGTAAGCAAGCTAGGGTGTGCAGTTAAGAGTGTATTTAGTTCAGTGTATGCCAATGCTTTTGTCTTATCTGTTGTCGTGTTGGGTGGTCCTCTTTCTCGTTGGTCTCTCACCAACTCAGGGGGTGCTAGCAAATGATAGGATGAGCTAGATGGTGCCAACCTCGTTGGAATGATTTAGCTCATTGTGATGCTTTTGCACCTTCCTTTTTCTTTATTGATGTAATTCGCTCTGTACTTGGTACTTGTTTATTCCATCAATAAAGTTTTTTTTTTGCCAATCAAAAAAAAAAAAAAAACCTACTTGACCCAAAGTTCCTCTTGTGGCGACACCTTCGTTATGAAGTTCCCTTGGTAATAATCAACCCCTATTTTTATTCATGCTTGTATTCTCTAGTAAAATGCACACACCTTATGATTAAGCATGTTTGTCAATCCTTCTCCACCAGGATCAAGTAAAAATGAAAAAAAAAAATAAGAGGATAATTTCGGTACAAACTTTATTGTTCAATGTATGATCTATAATGTACTTTCTATTTCTGTCTTTACGTGTAAAATGGAGATGGTCGATGGCAATGAAAAACAGTAAGTGAGTATTATTTTATATATGTTTATTTATTTATTATTGTCTTCTTTGTGTGATTTTTCAATGTGGGAATACGTTGTCACTTAATGCTTAAATATCATAGATTTCAAGTAAACTGATAATTATGCAAGATTCATGTCATCATTGAGTTCTTCCACTATAGTTAACATATTACTAGTATTTCTAGGAATCAAACCAGTTGGTAGACTTTTTCCTGTTACTTGAAATTTTTAGCAATTGTTGCGATACAACAACAAAATTTTAGCATAAAATATTTGCAAATTGCAAACATTGTAGAAACTTGGAAAGAACCTTAATGTAGATGACATGGAAGTTGTGAATGTTGGTAGCCATTTATCAAATTGCTTTAGTAAGAGAAAAATAACCTTTAGAGTTGCAAATAGATTTAAATCCAAGAATTTAGATTGGTTCCTATCAACGAAAGTTGTTAAGATTTGTTCAAAATGTCAGTATTTGGTTAGAAGTGGATGGTCTTATGGAGTGTGGAATAGTGGTGGAGAAGAACCAGTTTTTATAGTGGCAAAGAAGTTAAAATTGCTTAGAGAAGATATTTAAAGGTGGAATAAGGAGGGGTTAGGAGACTACTTGTAATGACCCAGATTTTCTATACATTGATAAGTAAAAAATAATATTTAAATTACATCTCCAATCAATCTCTTCAAATAAAGGGCACTAAATTCCTCAAACATCTAATAAATAGTGTCTCAAAAAATTACAATTTAAAATTGTCTCGAAATATTAAATAATAGAAAAAATAGTTCCAAAAATTCCATAATCAATAATTCATCTAAAACTCCAAACAATCAACTTGCACATACACCTAAGGATGAATATGGTAAGCTCAAAACCATTAACTCACAACAACCACAACCAGAGAAGTTTGTCATAACTTTCTAATGGTAATGGTGCCATCACTGTTTTTGTTATTGCATGCTTTCATCTAAACTGCCTTTCATTACTTTATTTCAGTTTCTAAACAATTGCAAAACTAAACATGGTTGAAGTCTTTTTTTTTTTTTTTTTTGTTGGTTCACTGAATTGTATCTTCCTAAGAAGAATTGAGCCAAGTCCTCATTCTTTCACTCTCACTCGCACTCTCACTTTCACAGACTATAGACTGATTGTTTTTTGATATTTAATTTTAGGGAAATGTGAAGAACTTGGGAACCTTGGGGTTTGTAATTTTGAGCTCAAAATTTGAAGGTCATCAAAGCCTTGACAGAGTTTTATGAGGTAATGCCATAAAGTAGGAATATGAATGTGTGGATTAAAGGAAATTATTTATTATTTCATTTTGGTTATACGAACTACATATTTAAGGCGTGTTTTAATTACTACAACATTTTGTCGCTCAGTATGTGAAGGAAGGTTGTTGATTTACTGCCAAAATCTGCAATTGTAGACAGACAAAATCACAACCTACAATTTTCTTATGGCAATGAAGTAGCATGCAAGTTTGTCTTGCAAGAGTTGCCATCTTCTATGGTTGTTTAGTGTCTTAAATCTCAGAAGCTTCCTGTTTGAGATGTGAACGTCTTGATCTTTTCTGTTTTGTTTGTAATGCTTAATGTATGCAATTCCATCTTAATTTGGATCCTTGAATTTTCTACATATGTGACTTTATGTGTATACACACTATGGATATGTTTGATTGACAGGATTAGAGTATAGAATTGAGATTATTAATCCATGGGCCCAATTATCCTATGTTTGTTTTGACATTTTGTTTTAGGATTATTAATCCAATGGATAATTAATCCAACAAATTTGTAGGATTATTAGTAATGGGGTAGGGGTGGGATTATATAACCTGAATTGGGAAATAAAGTAAAAAGACTATTTTACCCTTGACTATATAAGCAAAGATGGAAGCCAAATCAAATCATCTCTACACAGCAAAGACACAGCCGCTTTGCTGAGAGAAGACAACCTTCGTGAAAATCTCCATCTCGGTGTGCCTCGTTCAAATTTCTTAGCGGAAAATTCACTATCGACCTTTGAAAAACTCTCATTCTGGTGAGATGATCATCTTAAGTCATTTATTTTTTTCTAGATTTTTATCTATTTCAACAATTAATTTTATATGTTTGGTTCAAAATTTATGGTAAATCATCATTGTCAGAATTTATGAGATGTATTTGTATATATATACATAGATCTATGTATTTGTAACAATGTTTTGATGGTTTTGATATATTATATACTAGATCCGTGTTTGATTCGATTGTTAAAATTCTGCCCACCATGTGTTTGATTCTATGTTCAAGTGAGAAACTCATCATAAACAATTGGAACATGCTCATGAAGTGTTTGATTATTGCCCATCAAGTGTTTGTAACTTTCACTTTGATTCTCGCTTTGAAACCCTATGGAGTTTAGTTGCTGTCTATTTCAGTTCAGTTCTAGCTTGATCACTGGTAGTTTTCTCCATTTTAGAACTTAATTTTTAATCTCAATTTGTGATTATTAGTTTTCGTGTAGACATTTCTTAGTCTCTTGAATGTTATTGTTGAATTGTACTTCCCACTTATGAGATGACTTTTTTTTCTTGTTAATTTGCTTTGTTTGGTAGTTGAGAAAATATGAGAAAAGAGGAAAAGGAAGTAAGTAAACAACAAGTTTAATTTTACTTTGCTAGGTCTTAGTTTAAGAACTTAAAAATGTCAAAGGCAAGATGTCAATTTGCAGATTAAGTTTTAGAAGCCCCATGATGCATCTAATTGTTATGGTCAAAAGTCTGCAGATATTCCAAAATTCCAATGCCAATAACAATTGCATAGTGATTGTCTTGAGGTGAGAAAGCTAGGACATTTTCTACAACATTGTTTTATTTATTTAGGACTAGTTTGGCATAACCTAAATAAGTCAAAAAGTCAAAAAGTCACTATCTTATTTAAGTCACATCATCTTATTTAAATCACATCACCTCTCTAACACATTACATCAAATCCAACCCAAACCCACCAATAAGTCAAAAAGTACACTTTTTTAGGACATCCCAAACCAACCCTTATTTTTCCTTTCAAAATCATAACCTTTATGGATTAAGATTTTATAAAAATTTTGGAAGGACAACCTTGGGCTTAGTTCATCATATTTCTACAAAGTCAACTTGCACAATTAGACCTTAACACAATTTTAGTTGTGTTCTCTTTTTGGTTATTCATACATTTTCACAATAAACTATCCAATTCTAATTTTTGTTAACCATTAAAAATAACACTTAACTTGGCCCTAAAAGGGTCTGGTGTGAGATTGGGTTGATTTTGGACACAATCATACAAAAGTGAGTAGATGATTATGGTTCTCCATGGTCAAGGTGGAGACTGCGAAATATTCGTAAATCTACATTTTCTACTTTATTTGGTCCAATGGTGTTTAATGTTTTAATCTTCTCTCTGTTTGTTTAGTTTTGTAAAATTCCTAATTTGCATGCTTGAATCAATTAATTTTTAACACATTAAATATGTTTAGTCTCTGGATTGATTAACTGAACTTTGATGTGGGGTTCAGTGGCTAAGCAAGACTGAAAATAGTAAACACTTCAATAGTGTTCTATGTTGTAAATAAAAGAACATCTGAGATTGAGTCGTGAATTTTCTTTATTTGATTTTCCTTTTATTTGTTAGGGGAGCTAATAGCTTATCTGGTAGCTTCATCTTTGTTAGATAATTCACCTAGTAATGAATGATGTGTTTCATGCTAAAAGCTTTTTATCCACTTTGAGATTACATCCATAATTACAGGTCAAACAAAATTTGAATTAATGCAATCTTTTGGGAGCTAATAGCTTATCTGGTAGCTTCTTTTATGCGGAGCTTTATTGGGGTACTGGTGAGGGCAGTGCCTTATTGCATTTATGGATTTTGTTAGCAACACAACTGGACCTCAAATTTCTCCAAATTCTGATCTTTCAGTTTCACACCAGTACCTTCTCTTTGTTGGACATGCAATAGAATACTTATTTATTATTTATTTTAAATCCAAGGCATTGGTTTTTTTGTTTCAATGCAGAAAGTATACAATACTGTTATGATACACTCGAAATGGGAACCAAGTGTTTCTAATTTCTTTTTATGAGATGGGTTCGATTCATTTCATTTCCTGGCTTCTAGGTTTCTTTTACTCTACAACAGTCATAATGGGAAAATTAGTATAAGGTTGTGGACTCTGATTTAGTTACTGGGTCATTTCATTTATAATAATAATAATAATAATAATAATAATAATAATAATATAAGAGAGTGAAAATTTGTCTAAACATAGATTGTGATCCTCTCTCTCTCTCTCTCTCTCTCTCTCCAATTACTATGCATTTGTGTTCCTGTATTAGATATGTTTGTGAAGGAGCTGTTTCAGTACTCATTAGAACTACATGTTGTTCTAATCTCTTACACTAACTAGATCTGATGTGTTAGTTGAAGCATTTGTAGATGGACAATAATGAATGCTCAGATAGTACGATTGGCCTATTTGAAGCATTTGTAGCACTCCAAGAAGTTGTGTCATCTATTAACTATGTATGTGGTATGTACATTATTGTACTACATGTTGCCTTGGAGAGGTACCAATCTAGGTTGGATATTAAAAGGTCACCACATCCCTTCCAAGCACAATTGGACTATTTGAATAGATTGGTGAAGGATAGCGATAAGTGAATAGGCATACTTTCATGTGTCTTTGTACAGTTGTCCGAAGTGTGGGATTATCGATTCCAAATATGTCCTCTTAGAGGAGAAAGTTGCAATGTTCTTAAATATGATTGCACGACTATAAGAATCACAACATCAAGTTCAATTTCATGCGATGCGAGCAAGCAGTTAGTTAGTACTTTAACGATGTCCTTAAGGCTATTTTCGCCTACAAGGTGTCTTCTTAAGACACCGAGCCAATAACTTCAAATTGCACGGTGATAGATGGAGGTGTTTTCAGGTATTACATAGTTTAATTTCATTTTGATTTTGGGCAAACACTAACATATTTAAAATGAATAACCTTATTTTATTTTGATCTTTGGTAGAATTGTCTTGGAGCTCTAGATGGAACTTATGTTACAGTTCGTGTTCTTGAAATAGATAAGCCAAGATATAGAACACTGAAGGGTGAAATTGCTACTAATGTCTTGGGTGTTTGGTCCCAAGACATGCAATTCATTTATGTGTTGCCTGGATGGGAAGGGTCAACTTCAGATTCTAGGGTACTTAGAGATGCTGTGAATAGACCAAATGGTTTGAAGGTGCCAACTGGTAAGAATCTATATAGTTAATTGATGTAATCTTAATTGCCCAATTTTTAAAGTACTTATATATATGAAACCCATACTTGTTTTCAGGTTTCTACTATCTTGTAGATGCGGGTTACACTAATGGGGAGGGTTTCTTAGCGCCGTATAAAGGGCAACGCTATCACCTCTCTACATGGAGAGTAGGGGGTATCCTAGTGAATCTTGAGGAGTTCTTCAACATGAAGCACTTCGCTGCTTGTAACGTTATTAAGAGGTGTTTTGGGTTACTCAAGATTAGGTGGGCAATACTGAGAACTGCTTCGTACTACCCAATCAAGACCCAAGGTCGTATTATTACTGCATGTTGCCTTCTCCATAACCTCATCAGATGTGAAATGCCAGTGGATCCATTTGAGTTCGAGTTAAATAACACTCCTATACCTCAACCTGATTTAGGAGAAGAGTTCATCAATATAGTAGAGCCATCAAATCAATGGAGTGATTGAAGGGATACATGGGCAAACATAATGTTTAATGAATGGCAAGCAAATAGAGGAGTTGGTGGAAATCCTCCGTAGTTGAGATAGTTTATTTAAATATTTTATTTGTAATGATGAGAATCTTGTCTATTTTCATAATTGCAAAATATGTAATGAGAATCTTACGTAGTTAAGATGGATTTATTTTTCAAGCTAATCAATTTTATTTGTTTTAATCTTCATTTCATGGAGAACCATTTGTTGCTTTTATGATTGCATAATAATATATGTATTTTAGGTAGATTGAGCAGTTGTTTAATATCAGGAGTTTTTATTTTTTATTTTTTTGTATAGTTCATGCACACTTTTCAATCATATTTCTACCTTGCCTTCCATACTTGTATTTTGTATATTAGAATGAGCTATTAAATCAATAATATGTGTTGTACATCATTATTATAGGCATGGATAGTGTTACTACCAATCGTTCTCAAAAGAAAAGTAAGGGGAAGGCAGATGCTAGTTCAATTTGGGAGTCGAGGATTTGGATGAAATTTGAGAGAGTTGTGCCTCATAAGTGCAATGAGAGATTTGTGCAATAATCCTAAATGGAAGGTTCACAATGGGCAATTTAAGTCGGGGTTTTATGGCGAACTTGAGAAGAGAATAGTCATGACTTTCCTTGGAAGTGACTTTCGTGCTTGTTCTCACATTGAGTCAAAGATAAAAATTTAGAGGAAACACCATGGCCTTTTGTATGAAATGACCAAGCTTAGCGGGTTTGAATGGAATGACACTGAGAAGATGGTTCTTGTTGACAGTGATGATGTTTGGGAAAACTTTATTTGGGTAAGTTTTTTTCTTCTACTTTTTAGTGTTCATCTCATCATAACTACTAGATATCCCATTCATTTTCATTTCAACCTGATCTCATTTAGCTTATCTTTAATTGAAAGAGCTCTTGTTCATCTTCAATATTATAAAAGAAATTTTGATAATAAGAGTAGAAAATAAAAAGTGGTAGGGCATGCATGTGTGTATTCAATAGCATTGATGCAACATTTCTTTTAAGTACAAGTTGAGATATGGAATTTTAGATGAGACTATAAAGCAACAAGGGAATCACTTTTTTTCAGTGTAATTCATTTTACCACAATTCAATTCTCTGAACTTTGAAATAGCAAGGATTAATGTTGATTTGTTGAGGTTATTCCAATTTCATCAAATATAGACTAATGAAAAATATACATATTCACCTGTTGCAATGTATTCTGGAGCAGCATAACCATATGTGCCCATAATTTGAGTTGTTACATACGAGTTTCCACCTGAGGGCCCCAATTTTGCTAAGCCAAAATCTGAGATTTTTGCCTTGAAGACAGAAGTTTTCATAATAATTGGTTTTAAATATCTCCAGTAGCACAACACCAAAACCATACACATTGCTCTTCATATCACTGCTTCAGTTTGAACAAGTTAATCTTTCTCTGGCTTTGTATATCAGGATATGTCCAAATACATATTCACTTCCTATACTTTTGTTTATGTGCTGCATGCTTGAATGCTCTTTCTTTCTTTTGAACTTGCGTAGAGACAACCAAGTGCGAGTTCTATCTTGAAACAAGTCATTTCCATATTATAAAGATTGGCTTGTTCTCTTTGGCAAAAACAGAGCCCTTTGGTGAGTTAGCTGAAGATCCCGCAGATGCAGTTGAAGCAATTACTATGGAAGAAGCCAAGGGGGAGAAGAGTGATGGTTCTCCAACTAAGCAATTCAATGTTGGTGACTTCGAGTGTTCAATGTCTACAAGTGGAAATGCATCCAACTCTTCTGCCTTTAGCAATGGAGGAACAAAAAGAGGCAGGACTACTGAAGGAATCGCAAGTAATATTGCTACAATGACGGAGACACTCGGCTCTTTTTTGGACAAAGTAGACATTAGATTGGGTGAGATTGTTAAGAGGATTGGATATCAACATGACTTATCCCAAGCTAGGAGTAGTGCCAATGTTAAACTTCTAAAGCTCCCCCTTACATCAACTCAAAGGTTGACAGTAGTTTCTCTCATTGTCAAAAATGCTCAGTGAGTTGACTTCTTTTTCAGTCTCTCTGATACTGACAAATTGGAGTGGGTATGTCTTTTGTTGGGAGGGCATGTATGAGTACATATGTTGGGGATTGTGGTTTATTCGACACAATAGAATATATAATAGTATTTGATAATGTGGCAATTTAGTTGTGTAGAAGATATTAGAGATGCTATATTTCTAGCTTACATACATCATTGTTCTGCAAACTATTGTGAACATTGCTTTTCTTAGTTTAATATTGAACTTGAGTTGATTGGTGGACCAACAACAACAAAAAAAAAAACATAATCAGTTACATGTGGTTCTTATGGATGAATCAAACATAATCTATGTTTAGACAAATCTTTGTTCAAACATAATTTTGCACGTGTACTTTTAGGCCATGTTCGCATGTGTTTAATTACCGTTTTGTGTGTGTGGAGATATGTTTGCATGTGTTTAATTACCATTTTGTGTGTGTGTGTGTGTGTGGATGGAGGTTGGGGGGGGGGGTGTGTGTGTGTTGGTCATGTTTGGTTTGGTTTCTATAAACTTGTTTCAAAATTGTTTTGAAAATTAATTTGGTGAAAAAAATTAAAAAAAATTAGAACACTTTATTATTAAATCTATATAATTTTATATTTTAGAAGGTCAAAAAATAATTTTTAAAAATTTAAAAATATTTTTTGATATTTATTTTATCAAATTAGTTTATATTTTTTTAAAAACAAACTAAACATGGCCTTTGTCTTTTGTATTTTAATTTTGCTTTTATTTATTTATTTGTAATTTGTTTCAAAATCACGTTTATGAAGAAATTTTGATAAAGTAAAGATTGTGAAGAAACATTGATGGAGGGTAAGATTGGAAAAGAAAATAAATATAGTTGTAATCCTACATTCATAAGTTTTTTTATCCAATGCAAATCAAACAATAGACAAGAGGATAATTTATCCTACTAATCCAATTGGATAGTGAATACCACACTAATTTGATGGGATTATTAATACCTTCATTATTAGTCTTGTAAATCAAACATGGCCTATATGTATGATGAATTGCCTAATCTGCATTTTGGTTTTTAAGCCACAATTTGACTGTGTATGTACCATGTTTTTCTCCTTGAGCTCGTTGAGCTTTTCAAACTCTACAATAGCATGAACATTTTCCCAATGTTTAGTTATAGGCTTTGTTATCATAATCTTGCGATTCACAATTTGATTTGTGATTCATGCATAGATCGATATGAATCTTTAGGTGGATCTATTGTGGGATAGAATCTACGGTGAATAATACAATTCACAATTCTAAAAATATTATAAAATATACCAACAAGCATATCAATTAAGACACAAGACTTGTATGTAAGTTTAATCAGATGCAAGATCATTATTGTGTTCCTAGCTGCGCTTTAAACGACACCATTTCAATTTTTTTTTCTTTTTAAATTCTCTTTGATCTATATTGCTTGCATTTAGAAAAACAATTTTAAATTTTAAGGCTAATTTAATTTTAAAATGTTATGTTTTGTTAAATTTTTTTTTAATGTAATCTCATTAATAATATATATATATATATAATAAGATTTTAGATCCAATATGATATTTTTTATTCCCAATTGAAATGATGTATTCTTTTTATTTATTATTTTGAAATCAATTTGCTAAAACAAAATAATAAAGGTACACAAACAACCCTTAATGCTTAATGAAAATTCACGGACACTATCTAACTTTTTTCAATGTATCGCGTATTCCTGGGAAATTCTATTTGCACACACTTTTTCATCTCAGTGCACATCATATCTTAGTTCATACACTTATAACTTTGGTTATATATTATTATTCTTAGTCCATACATTACATATTTCAATTATAACCCTAACTGAAATCTTGTACACACACCACCTAAATAAGGGTTTCCACCCACATTGAAACACATCCACCGACCCACCCACCCACGATAAACACAGTCACACAATGAAGACAACTTCATTGAAGACCCACGGTGAAGACAACTTTATTGAAGACTTACATTGTATTTTTGATTCTGTACTCCCGAATTTGTTATATATTTTCGACAATTGATTTTCGAATGATATATATTAGTTCAGCTTTGATATATTTTAATCAATTTATTTTCATTTTTAGATCTACTTAATTTAGATATACTTAAAAAGTACAAAATTTGCTCAAAAATCTCACAAAAATTCATTAAATACAATAATAATAATATGTTGTATCCAATATTTTTTTAAAAAAATTTCTTATATAAATTGTATACCTTTTAGGTATATATTTAGATTAAGTGAATCCAAAAAGTAAAAAAAAAAAGTCACTTACAATAAAAAAAATAAAAAATTTGGAATGAACCATAAAAATTATTCTTAAAATTTATGGATTGTTCTTTGGGCACTTAGTTCATAAATCCAATTTTGAATTTTATTTGCCTAAAGCTCCACACTGTAAAATATCGGGAGCTTCTATTTGCACACACCATTTACCCTCTTTTCACACACTTAATGAATTTATTTATTTATTTATTACATTTTTGTCCTAAAATGAAACTACCAAAATACCATTTTCTTCTTCAATCAAAACCCTAACCCTCAACCAAAAACCTAACCCTAACCATCAGTCACTACCATCATCTATGGACGCCGCCTCTCCTTTCCTCCATTGCCGCTGTTACCTCTTCCCCCACCACTGCAACTCCCTTTCATCTACGAACCAATTGTCTTCCCGCCTCTCTTCCCCACCCTATCGCTCGTCGCTCACTCACCCTTCCCACCACCCCCGTAACCCCCCACTTTGCGAGGCAACACCACTGCCGCCGTAGTTCCCACCCCTTCGCGATCCTCAATCCGCACACACACAGAGAAAGAGAGAGAGAGAGGCATCGTGGAACTTAGATCTGGGAAGAAGACTCATTTTCTTACCATTCGGACTACCAGTATCGAAAGAATCGCCTCTATTCGGAAATCAACCATCGAACCAATGAATTTGGTTTGACCATCAACATTCGAGCAAAACACATTGGTTTGACCATCAACATCTGAAACCCCCTTTCGTCTGCGAGTCGTCGTCGCCACCCTTTTCGCGAATGAGAGGAGATATATATATATATAGAGAGAGAGGGGGGGTCGCGATAATGTCGCCGTCGGCGAGGTGGTTGTTGGTTAGGGTTAGGGTTAGGGTTTGATCGTTGCTTGCTGGTGTGTAGATTGGGAGTGTGTGTATGGGGATATAACTGGAATAAAATTGTGTATAATGAGTAAGGTTTTTTGCTTTTGTTTTTAGGTGCGTGAACTAAGAAGGATGTGCAAAAGAGGAATGGGTGTGTGCAAATAGAAGCTCCCTAAAATATCTTGTCTGTAAGGACAAACTCATATCAAATGACCAAATTACCCATGTATGTGCCTGTTTGGTGCAGCTTAAAAGCTACTTATTTCAGCTTTCAGCCTAATTTAAGCTATTTTGATGTGTTTAGTTTAGCTTATAGCTTATAGCTTATAGCTTTTTGGAAGTCAGAAATCAGATTATTCTTTGAGTGGAGCAGGAGATGCTTAATTTATAAGTCAGAAATCAACTTATGTTCATAGTTATAAGCTATAAGTTATTTAGGCATAAGTTATAAGTACTTTCTCACAGCTCTATCAAACAGGGCCTATATATATTTAGGTTATATAGTGGAAAAAGAAAATCAAATCTCTTTTCTCTCTCTTCAGAAAATCAAACTCTCTCAACCTCTCTCTCTCTATTCATCTCCAAAACTACCACTACTGTCCTGATGCCACCGTCTCCAACACCACACCTAACACCATCATCGCCGTCTCAACCACTGCTCTCGTCTATTTTTTCTTTTTTTCTCTTCATCTTCAACACCTCCACCACCACCGTCTTTCTCCCTCCAACACCACCGTGGCCGTCTCAACCATTTGAAACAGATTTGCGATCTTTGATTTGCTCTCTCCGATCTGGTCCCTACCTCAATATTTAATCTCAAATCTATTGTTGTTGTTGTTCGAGTTGGTAAGTTTTAGTGAGAGATAGTGATTAGCATTAGATAAAGATGGGGTGATGGTTGGTGTTAAAACAAGAGTCACAGTTACAGTGGAGGTGGATGAGCCTTGGGTCCATTTATATATAAGAATACAAAAGCAACATTAAAGCTTACTATTTTAATCGGTCTCTTTCTTCATTGTAGAATAGGAAATTCATATATATATATATACTAGTTAGAACCCTACGCGCAGAGCGACATAGTGTATCAAGATTAAATTAGTAGCTGTTACTCCATTTTTTAAAATTTTCCATATAAATGAAACCCATCCACATCAAGAAGAGCTATGCTCATGTTCTATATATAGACAAAGATACAAATATGATTAATTGTTGATAAAATACAAGAACAATATGTTAGTGTAGTAGGGTCCAGGATTTGCTTGCTAACAACTATACATTCACATATTGCATTAATGTGTATGTGGATATTGGAGAAGCAAAATCGTCATCAAGAAGTCTAAATTGTCACCAACTCACATCTACAAAAAAAAAAAAAACATGGACAATATCTTCACGGGCAATCAAATAACATAAAAACCTCAAATCTAACCCCCCCCCAAAATACGGAAAATAAATTCCAATTCAAAACTAATATAACATACACCAAAAATACAATTCAAAACCAATAAAAAGTTATATTTTTTGGTTTGAAGGGAACTGGGTTTGTTCAAAAATTAGCTATCGTCGCAAAAGAGACTTTTTTTCCTCCAAAATTACTATAGTTTTGTACCATTCAAAACCTTTGAATATAGAACTATTTGTGACTCCTCTAAAATGTAGATTGTTTAAATGGGAAATACAACAATGTAATCTAATACAACAATGCAAATTCTCATTGGATCACAAATCTACACTTGAGTTACTTCAACAGTTTAAATGGGAAATGTTCAAAGTTTTTGAACCATCAAGACCCACCACAGAAGTTCATGTCTTCATCACTCAAAACTATCTCTTGGATTCCTACATGAAATTTAAGAAATGAATATGCATGTCCAAGAATTTATGCTTTAGAAAGTAAGATCAACTATTTGCTGAAAGCAACTACCAAACAATATGCTTGTACACATGTTGATATTTGTCAATAAAAGAAAATAATTAATTATCAAGAGAAATGAAAAGAAACCTATATATGAAGGCTCGTAACTCTATATAAGCCAAGACCAAACATTTGAATTCGTAAGTGCCATGACAAATTATCACACAAAAATCCCAACAGACTTCATTTTGGTGATAAGATGAAATTATACTTCTGTTTTGGTTTTGAGGTTCTATGTTTGATGGAGAGAATCACCCCTGATATAAATGTCAACAAACTTGCATGTGCTCACAACATTACGATGTCATTATTAGTACCACCAACACCAATAAGAACAATAAATTAGGGCTAAAAGTGCGAAGTAATAATTGGAATCTATATCTTACCTTTGAAATAATTTATGGATAGGCACCCCAACAAAAAGATACATTTGATTTGTTTTTTAAAGAGTGACAAACTAATGGAAACATATTTCATTTGTTTTCTTAGGTCATTCATTCTTTCTTACTCCCCCTAATACCAAAATTTGATTTTAACAAACCAAAAGTATGATAATTGTGAGAAAAAAAATTAAAAATTCGTACCTACAAATTTATTTGCCTATAGCCAAGTCAAACAACCAATCAAAAGAAATAGTCAGACAATAACAATGAGCAACCATTGCTTCAATATAAGTATACAAATCAAATATTTACCACAATGTTTAGATGCAAAGGTTGTGAAGAAGTTCCACTTCTTCCTCAAACTATCTAATGTGAGCCTACTAAGTAAATTTAAAGAGAGAAAAAAAAAATTAAAAAGCTATCATGTCAAACAAATAAAATACTAATGCCATTCAACCAATCCAAATATTAGTACCACAAACATGGAGCTTTAAATACAAATTAAATATGTAAATTTAATATATAGACATAAATATGTATACACAAAGGGAAATTTAAAAATTCCATAAAATGTCAAGGCTCAAAGTATATAACAGCTCTTTCAATCAAGAATTTTCTGCAGTAGAACTGGCATTTGAACTATAAAATAATCCTCACTGCCAATAACAAATTAAAAAACTAACATCGTAGAAAAAGATCGCTCATATCAAAAAGTTCAATCAATCAATTTTTTTTTTCCTGTATGCTTTAGCAATTACTCTTAGTAATACATAATCATTTCCAACAACATACACATTATATCAAACCAATAAAATAAAATAAAACTTTCTTTAATTTATCAATAAAGATGATTGATCTGTATTAATTGGATTCAGGAAAAAAAATATTAAATCAGAGAATCACATAAATTGAAAATTCTAAAACAGAAAGAATTAGGTTTTTAAAAATCATGTATGTATGTAGCTGTCGAATTGACATAGATGTAACCATGGTAGAGTGAGGTACAGAGGCTAAATTGCAACATAGAAGGCCTGCGTTATAGCACAAGCATCGGGTCTTACTTCGTCATCTATAAATATTCAAAGAATTATTTCATGTCATTTTGGTGAGGATGAACTGAGTAGTTATACAATTTTTTTGGGTAAATTACATTGATTTTATTAGATGACAGGCGATGTGATTTTTGCTATTACCTGTTTGGTTTTTTGCATCAGAGAAAAGAAAAGAACAAGAAGACCAAAGGGGCAGCCCAATGGCCAATTCACAATCCTCTTTCTTAGATGAAAGAAGGAGAATTTTGTTCACCTCATTACAAGAGTCCCTAACACCACTTTGCATAGATCCCACCATGATCATGATTCATGATTATCTATCCATCCATCCATCCCAGAAGAGGGTCCACATTAGAAGTATGAAAAATTTTGTAGAGAAGCTAAATCACCCTAACCCCAACCATTAAATTTTATTATACTTTTTAATTACACAAAATTACATGAAGATATCTATCCTAACTTTTACGGAAAAACAAATTATTTAATTATCAGATTACTGTGTGTTTGATGAATATTCACTTTTTGGAGGTTGCTCCTAGGTCCAGTTTATGGCTGTTTAGTATGAACAAACTATAAAGTCAAAAATTATAAAAAGAGTATAATTATCATCAAGAGCTTAGATGCAAAATGAAAAAACTAAAGAGCATTTATCAAACTCACAAGTGTATGAAATGCAAATGAAAAAGATAAAAGAGATTGCCATCTGCCATAAAGTGTAATCATCCCCACAAATTTGCATTTGAGAGAAAGAAAAGAAACCTAAAATTAAGGGCAAAAATGCAAAAGCTAAAGCTCACGAAACCTTTAATAAAAACTTTCTCTCATCTGTTATAATTAGATATGTGTGTGTGTCAATTTCTGACCACACTGCCAACTCAGTATTCAACTGGAAACCTTTGTAGAATAGATGGCGCTGAATAACACTTTATGTAAAGAAGAGATTCTGGCAGTGGTTCGTCCACCCAGGGGCACTCCGATGATCAAGTTAGTTATCTCTTAAAGATATAAAAAAGTACTCAATTCACTATTCAGAGTACAAATTGCGTACCTTAGACCCATGGAGGTGCTTCTCTTTTATAGTTAACCCAATCTTAGTCCCAATAGAAGCCTAGCTTCAATAGACTTTAGCTCAGTGCTTATCTTGGACTCTTCAATAGATAAAGATAAACTCCCTAAGAGCTTTATCCTTATCTAGGCTGAGGTCCTTCCTCATTCTAGGACTCTTGTCCCTTATCCACTTATCTCGGATTCCGATATCTTCAAAGATAACCTCGGCCTAGCCGAGATCACCTTGGCGTCACGACCAAGACACGTGGCACCTCGGCTGACACGTCGGCGTCACCTTGGCTACGTGCTGGTACTCAGAAAATATATCTCCACAACTGCCTCCTAGGTTTTATTACCTCGACATCCGGAGGTAATGGAACCTATATCGTTATATCATATAGCACGTTGGCTATCTTGCTGTATCATCCATTTATCAAGGTCATAATACGTCGGCTTCACACGACCTGGTCCTGTAGTCTATCTCATCAAGGCTTTTAGAACCAATAACCTAGTTTATTCAAGTTATTTAGCCGAGATCTTCTTACCAACCGAGGTCATAGCTTCATTAAACCAAGAACTCCAAGAGTTTTATCACGCGTATGAGCTGTCATGCAAAATGAATCAACTGTTTTTGCCACGCGTCTTCCCCTCAATGGATCATACTCGATACGCGCCTGTAAGTCGTCTTATGTCTGGGTGCGCCGTCTGACAAGCATGTCGCTCTAGACGTATTGATGGTATTTTGCTACCATTCTCCTCATTTGATCAAAATCAACTTTCTCTCTCCATCTTTTCACTTTTGCATCCTTCGTTCTCAAGCTCCCAACACTTTATCTCTCTAACTTTTTCTTCCAAATCTGCTATTGTCGATCTCGCGAAGCTTTCTGCGACCAGCCTCACTCTCTCCTCCGACGGGGGTTCTGTTGCACTTCCTTGCTTCCGGCTACCGTCTGATCCCGGCAAACTTTACTTCGGCTTCATTTTTCTGGTAAGCCACTATTTTTCCTGGTTTTCAGTTCTTGATTTCACTGTGTGTTTTGCGAACTTGCTTATGTCTTTGATCATTTTAATCTGTACCTTGATTTTCACCATGTGTTTGAGTATGTTTGCTTTGTGATTCTATTTTTGCCCAATCCGTGTCTTGAATACGCACACACACTGTTCACAAATTTGTTCTCTTTTGCCACTGTTCTTTGCCTTGCACCCTTATGCACACTTTGTCACAGTGTTCTTGATAGTTCATCACTGTTCTTGATTCTGAAACACATTCTTGTTTTCTGTTTTCTGTGTCTTTTCCAGATTCGTGCCTTCAATCTTTGTCTCCATAGATCTAGGTTTGGGATTTGCTTGTAAAACTCACAAATTTTTAGGAAAAACTGAAACACATTCCCCTAAAGATCCCCACAAATTCTTACCCCAGCTCATATTTCGGTTTTAGCCGAG
>CM045766.1:110220317-110252817 GCA_025200525.1 Camellia lanceoleosa | reverse complement strand
TAATCTTCTCACTTGAAACAATACGGTCAGACTCCTCTCAACAGACGATTGGGTTCTACTATAATTTCGAATTAAAGTTATCAAAAAACCATTATTTTCCAACACAAACCAAGTTACTGTTGCAAAACAAATTATTCAAGCTCAATTTATGTTTGACTTGTTAAGAGTTTGTTCAAGATCAAATTATCATTGAAACAGATCACATTTTAACACATTTTGAAGATTGTTAGTTTTTGAACTCGACTCAATAAGCTCATATATACTATAAAAAAAGGATAAATTATGCAAATAGTTCTTATAGTTTACACGATGTGTCAATTTGGTCCCTGTAATTTCAATTTGTTCGGTTCTACCCCTTAATTTAACGGATTGTGTCATTTTAGTCCAATAAATAATGGTTGTTAAGTTAATTTAACGGAAAGTCAAACAATGTGTCAATTTGGTTCTTGTACTTTACACGATGTGTCAATTTAGTTTCTGTAATTTCAATTTTTTCGATTTTGACAAAGACTAAATTGACACATTGTCAAAAATACAGAGACCAAATTGACACGATGTTTGACTTTCCGTTAAATTAACTTAATAACCGTTATTTATTAGATTAAAATGATACAATCTGTTAAATTAAGGGACAAAATCGAGTAAATTGAAACTACAGGGATCAAATTGACACATCGTGTAAAGTACAGAGACTGTTTGCATAATTTTCCCAAAAAAAAATATACTAAACCGAGCCCCTTGGCGTTGGCCTGATTAAAACTCATTTGAAATCAACTCAAAGGATAAACAGGCTAAAATTGATCATTTTTTAAAAAACTAAACTTAGCATTGGCTAAAAAAAAAAGAAGAAAACTCACAGCTCTGACTTGAAAATAAATATGAAATTCACAACCACAAGGTGACTTGTACTTGCAGTGAACTTGAAAATAAATATGAAAATCAGTACAGGTATCAAATAATGCCTATGAGGTATTATGAAAAAATTCATTCACTAAATTAATTGGAAGCAGCGAACTGAGGCTAAAACATGAGGTTACTGCTAATGTTCCGATTTTCTAACAAGAATAAAAAAACACTCACTGCTCTGATAGATGATTCCCCTTTGGCAATGATTAATACAAATGATACCATTATGGACATCTCGAACCTTGGTGGTGAGTAGCAGCATGAAAACCGTCCATATAAGCTGTTTTTTTTAATACTGTCTGCAATAAATATTTCCACTCATTACTATAAGTTGTCAAGGGAAAGAAAAACTGAAATTGACTGACTAGAAAGGGGCTGGAAAAACAAAAATGAAAGGACTGAGCAAAATGCAATTGAAAAATCTAGAAACCTCCTAGATGTTGATTTGTGATTATGTATCAATTTTAAGCAGAATATAAAAATCCCAATCAAACAATCAAAAGAAAGAGACACAAAGATTTTACGTGGAAAAACCACAATTGGACACCTTCCAATTGTGATAAAAACCACGAGAACAACCCAATAATCAATCCACTAAGAAGATATAAAGGAATTACAGTATCACTCTCAATTATCTAGCTTAGCGAATCCACAACGCCTAATTGAACCAACCTCTATGTGCCTCTTCCAACCCCATCTTCACCACGGAATTGTCTTTCGATGAGCCACCCGGATTCCACCACCGAAGCTCTCGGAATTCTTCAGAATCCACAACTGAAGAACAACTCTCTCTTTTGTGTAACAAACAAAACCTTTGATGTAGCCTTTTCAGATCATGAGTTGAATACTCAATAAGACATCAAAGAAAAATAAAATATCCCCAGATATAAACCTTTCAGGACCAAAAAGAAGATCTGGAGGAATAATTAATGAGTAGTCTAGTTTTGGGAGAAAACCAACTACTTATAAAGAACCAAAATAATCCTTATCTTGGAAGAAAACCAACCCCTTGTAGTAGTCCAAATGTGATCCAAAACTTCCCAAGGAAGAAATCCAACTTCTTGTAGAACACCAAAAGAAATCCTGTTTCAGAAGAAAACCAACTCTTTGAAAAAATCCGGATTCTGAGGCTCGCTCGAGCGAAGCTTTCCTGGCTCGAGCGAGGAGAGTAATTTTCATGATTTCTACTAGTGCCTTGGCTCGAGCGACGGATCCTTGGCTCGAGCGAGGAATACATTTCTTCAGGTTTTTGTATGGACGCAATCCTTGGCTCGAGCGAGCATTCCTTGGCTCGAGCGAGCAAGCCTTAGCTCGAGCGAGCACTCCTTGGCTCGAGCGAGCAACGACTGACATGCAATTTTGAATGCAAATTTGAATTTTGCTTCGGCCGCGTAATAATCAGCGAAGTGGCAATCTTGAAAGCATTAACATTACAAACTTCTCTGCAAAGCTCGATTCCGGATTTGGATTCGCATCTAATAAACTCAAGGCCTCACTGAAATAAAAATGCGAATAAAATTACAACTCAAAAGAGTTTTGTCAAACGGAGTTGCCAATAAAAACCTAACAGCAATGATCACAATTCAACACATATCTGTTTAGCCTAGAAGACATAGCACGGTTTATGAGGTATTTACAATTAAGTACTCGGAGTTTATGAGGTGTTAAATAGCAAGAAAGAGAAGAAATGACTTACAGCCAGGTTAATGAAATCCAAGCTAAGATGTTTTCTGATACTGTTTGAAACAAAAGTACCAAGCTGTTCCCCATGTTGCTTGATAGTCTCCTCCTTGATCTGTATTGTTTGCTTTCTTAGTCCTAGACCAGAAGAGGCTTTGAAATTGCAAATAGCATATACTCTACTTACCTCTGAAAGAACTACAGTAGATGTTCTCTCTAGTATTTCTTCAATGAATTTCTCAGGATTGGTAAAGGAACTTGATAATTTCACATTGGCAGATTTCTCCTCTTGTGTATCATTGGATTGATTACCAGCTTTTGCTACATCAAATAGAGAAGAATATGTTAATAACTAGAACAAATCAAACCACACTAAGTGTCCTACTCAAGTGAGGTTGGCTACACAAAATTATGAAACAACTCCTATTTTTTCTTATGCAACAGTTATCCAGACTATTCAAGCTCTAAGGTTTTAATTTGCACAAGAGTTGGAACAAGATTAGGCTTTAAATCGCTTTCCCCACTGAACATTTCTCCCAGAAAGAGTAGTTAGTGAAATCACATAAATCAAAAGGAAACATTCTCCCTTTACTTTTCTTTTTTAGGGTAGTTTAGGGTTTAGGGCATGTTTCCAGCCACCTGATCAAAATAAGTTAATAAAGTAAAAAACTTGGAAAGTACTGTATATCTCAAGCAGGAAATGATTTTTCCCTGAAGGACATCTCAAGTGGCTTTCATGAGGCCCCCACAGCTCATACATGATTTAAGATGGCTTGTTCTTTACTTGCATCATAGGACGGACCCTTTCAAACATTGGATACCAAGACTTCAAGGTACTAAAGCCTTTCTAATCCTTTCACAATCCCAGACCAAAACAGATACTGTGGTTGTAGAATTAATAAAGGGCGAATTACACTAACGGTTCTTATAGTTTGGGATTTGTGTTACTTTAATTTATGACCTTTCAAATGTAATACATTTGATTCTGAATTTTGAATCTCATTCCAAATAAGGACAATTGAAGACACCGTTGTGCCATTTCAAAGGCAAAGTTGCCAATTTGATAAAATATAAACTAATTTGATAAAAAAAAATGTCAAAAATTATTTTTGAATTTTTAAAAATTATTTCTGAATTTTTAAAAATTATTTCTACCCATCAAAGATAAAATTATATAAAAATGATAACTCTTTTACATTTTATTTTTTTTATTTTTTTACCAAATTAATTTTTAGTATGTGTTTGGATAATGATCATGTAATGGATGACTATTTTTGTTGATATTTTTGGATGATTATCATGTAATAGATGGTTGTATTTGTTGTTAACAAATATTTTTGGATGATTATCATGTAATGAATAGTTCTTAGATTTTTAATGTGTAATTGATATATTTAATATATAAAATATTTTTAGTTTTGAATTTTTTGATTTAATGGATTGGTTTAATAATGATATCAAAGTTGTCGCCATGTTTGACTTTTAAAAAAATAAAAACTAATTTAACGAAAATAAATATAAAAAAAATTATTTCAAAAAATTATTTCTACCCTCCCAAAAGATAAAATTATATAAAAATGATGTGTTTTTATTTTTTTTCACCAATTTAATTTTTAGTTTATTAGAAGAAAAAAAATTCAAAATAGATTATGAAAATCAAATCAAATAGAACTTTATAACTAAGAAAGTTCCAGCATTATTCAATTAAAAAAATGCCATTATCAAACAATGTACGAGTTAACCAATACAAAATAAGTTGTACGACAACTTTGCCCTTGAAATGGATCATTTGCAAAGAAAATATCTTTGATTATTCTTATTTGAAACAATATTTAAAATTCAGAATCAAATTTATTACAATTAAAAAGTCATGGATCAAAGTGACACAAGCATAATTGTCAAATCGGGATTCGAATTGGGAATCGAAATGGTCATGTACCGAATCATGAATCGAATCGTGAATCGTAAAGATTCACTTGTGTTTTCTAAATTACATAAAAAAAAACATATACACTTAAATATTATAAATATGAAATATTTAGATTTAAAGTAATAAAAATGTTACTTTACAAGATGATCACGTGGTCTAAATAGGTTAGACGCTTCTATGGCAAGAGATGTGGGTCCGAGCCCCACCGTCATCTATCATTCTATATTATATTTATGTATTTATGATATAATTTTTGTAAATTCACATCACAACATATATGTATGGCAATCCACATTCATTATAATATGATTCTATGAATGTATGATCATGAATAAGGTTCACAACTTAACAAGTTCTAAACTTTTCAAAACTCTAATCTATTCTTGTAAAGTAACTTGTGTCAAAAAGAGACCATACAAGACAAAAGTTAGATTAGACAAAGTTAAAAATTCCAAAAAGCCTTCATTTCTTCATTTCAATCTTCATCAGTTCCAAGGTCAATATCATCTTCATCATCATCTACCATAGTCACTTCATCAAACTCTTTTTCCTCTTCCTCTTCCCCACCTTCAATCAATTCAACTTCATCATCATCTTCAAATACTTTTCTTTTTCCTCTATCAATGGCATTTAAATTTCTTGGTCCTACATTAATAAAATTAAATAAGGTTATGAATGAGCAAGTAAATGTGAAAATATAGAAACTAAATCTTTGAAATTAACTTATTTAAAAATTAAAATATAGAATTATACCTCTTTTTCTCTTTTTGCTAGTTGTTGTTCCTTTATCATCTTCAAAGCACTCTTGGATGTCCATCCATAAATGATCTTCGGGTAGACATGGATCCTCTTTCTCGATAATCTATTCATCATCGGATTCCATATCTGATAAATAAATAGGATCATAAGTCTCATCCCTTTCTTGTCTCTTAATTTGCCTCAACTCAAGTTGAATGTTATACTTCACAAAAACCAAAGCATTCAACCGTTGTTGCTCCAACCGGTTTCTTTTCTTTGAGTGCACATAATCAAAAGTGCTTCAATTTCCCTCACACCCGGTGGCACTACAAGTAAGACTTAGCACTCTAATACCTAGCTTTTGAAGCTCTTTGCACTCTTCTCCGTAACTTTCCCACCATAGAGCTGTAATTAAATGATAAAAAGATGTTAGAGAATAATGCGTGCCATTGCCAACATAATTGTTGTGAAATTGTAAATATACAATTTCATAATCAAAAATTTTACCGGGTTGTTTCTTTTCCCTTGCAAGATGGCCATGCTCATACCAAACATACCCTCGGCCTTCTTGAACTTTTCTAATTGCTCATCAACTTTCACTCTATCCTCTATATCCGGATACATCCTCTCAATGGTTTTAAATAAACCAATTTTCACCTCCGTATCCGCAGTGAAATTTTCTTAGAAAGATTACTTCATAAATAAATTCCATTACACATTTTGTATATAAGTCACACAACACAACACAAATAATTAGACAAAAATAGTAAAAAACTTACATCGGATTAAGATAATATGCCGCCGCATGCAAAGGCCTATGGAGTTGTAAATCCCATCTAGTATCAATAGTTTCCCAAATGCGCTTATATCTACCCCGCACATGGTTCAAGTTTGAAGCAATTTCTTCCTTCGCTCTATCCAAAGCTTCATAAATAAATCCCATTGCCGGCTTTGCATCACCATCCACAAGCCTCAAAATTTTCACCAAAGGGAGCACACACTGCAAGCAATACTTGATTGCTTTCCAAAATCTAGCATCTCCCAAGATTGTTCCTTGTGCCTTTTTTGCATTAACAAATGTAGAATAGCTGCTTCTAGCCCATTTTTCCGATGCAAACATAGCTCTAAGTTGGAGCTTTCTATCTTGGAAACTTTTTAAAGTAAGGAAGGCGGTGGCAAATCTAGTAATCGCGGGTCTGGTCAACTCCTTATTCTTTGTAAATTTTCTGAACAAATCAAGCACCCAAGCATGCCTATAAATGTACATAGCGATTTCCTTGGCTTTAATTATTGTATCTTTGAAAACCGTCAACTCACCTATGTCACTTAACATTAAGTCAAGGCAATGTGCCGCACATAGGGACCAAAACAATTTAGTCCTCTTCTCTTCCAATAATCTACCGGCACCCACATATGCCGATGCACTATCGGTTACCCCTTGAACCACATTTTCTTCACCAATTTCATTCACAGTGTCATCAAGCATCTCAAATAATTTCATAGAATTTTTAATTACACTGGAGGTGTCTATTGATTTAACAAACACCGTTCCACTTGGACTATTAATAAGGAAATTAGTAAGAGAGCGAGACTTTTCATCGGTCCATCCATCGGACATTATAGTGCAACCTGTCTTCTTCCATTCTTTTCTATACACTTCTAAACTTGTATTCATATGATCAACCTCTTTTTTCAAAAAAGATACTCCCACTTCATGATAACTAGGTGGTTTCAATCCCACACCATACTCACCAACCGACTTCAACATCTTTTTAAACAAGGGGCTTTTTACTAAATTAAAAGCCAATGCATGCCCATAAATGACTCTACAAATATCTCTAATCACGGTCTCCATTTGCTTCATAATTTGATTCAAACTTTGTTGCTTTGCCCTCCCCTTTGTGACATATGCATCTATAGTTCCCCCTTTACTTTTCCCCTCAATATTTTTTTCTTCAAAACAATTAACATCAATAATATTGTCTTGTTTTTTTCCACTTAAGAGTTGTAAAAACATATTCATAACATCTTCAGAAACTTGACTACAAGCACCAACATTATCATGAGTTCCGGCTAAATGATTTTTCATTTGAATCACTCCACCCCAATAATCTTTTCCACAATAATTACATCTCAAATGCATTCTATTGTCATCTTTGACACGGGTACAATGGTCCCATGTCGGATCTTGTTTCCCACTTTTTTTTTTTTGCTTTTCATATTTTTTTTATCCATTAAAAAAGCAAAATATTTTTTTAATGTCCCACCCACACAGCAGCAGCTTCAATGCTTCTACAGTCCACAATAGACAATCAAGTAATGGAAAAGGAAGAGTATAAAGTCAATATAGCATTTTATATTACCTATATGAAGTTTGTCTGGTAATACCTCAAACAAAATTGAAGACCCAAAAGACGACAAACTTTAATAAAGCTTTGAAGACTATACGAAGGGCCACGAAGCAAATTCCAGCAGCGAGGGGCCACCAAACAGTGAGAAGAGGGACCACGAAGCTCTGCGTCAAACAGAGAGGTGAGTCTTTCTAGGGTTTTGTCTGTTGGGAGGCAAAAGAGACCATGGGTTACCTTGGTTGGACTGTCGTTTGGTCTTAGACTAGGCGACCCATCTTGTGCCAAGAAAAAGCAAAAAAATTGGGCCAAAAATTGAATTTTTTTCATTCGGGTCCGAGAAAACTGGGTCGACCCGTGACTGTAAGGAATCATGCGATTCAGCGATTCTTCGATTTGTATCGTGAATCGATCGATTCAGATGCGATTTTGTACCATTTGCTATTCCATCTACCTGTTTGAATCGATTTCTATGTGTATGGAACCGAATCGTACGATTCGAATCGCGAATCGTACGTTTCTAACAAGAGAGGACACAAGTCCCAAACTACAGGGACTGTTAGTATAATTCGCTCATTAATAAAAGAAAAAGCTTTTGAAAAAGATGAGATGATAAAATGTATATCAAACACTACAAGAATCCTATTTAAATGTTTAATACTTGAGTACAGGTCATTTTAGTTGCAATTGATAATCAAATAGACTCATTGCAAATGCTATGTAATCAAGGTAAAAGAATTCCATAAAAATAGTAAGCTGGTTAAAGGGATCAACAGTTCCTTCATCACTTTGGTCCCTAAGAAGAAGAATCTAGTGGATTTAGCTGATTACAGACCAATTAGTTTGGTTGGTTCACTATATAAAATTCTTACTAAGGTTCTATACTCCAGGTTGAAGGCAGTGATTCCTCAAATTATTAGTGAAAATCAATTAGCATTTATTGGAGGAAGGAACATACTAGATAGAGTGTCGGTGGCCAATGAGGTTGTGGATGGTTGCAAGAAATTTAGGAAAAGAGATTTGATCATAAAGCTAGACTTTGAGAAAGCTTATGACTCATTGAAATGGGATTATCTGTTTTCAATGATGAGAAATTTTAGGTTTGGAGGAAAGTGGGTGGAGTAGATAAAGGAGTGCATTACCTCTTCTAGATTATCTGTGCTTGTTAATGGAGCACCAACAGAGGACTTCAATCCACAAAGAGGGCTGAGACAAGGGCATTCCATATCCCTCTTCTTGTTTAACATAGCAGCAGAGGGTTTAAGCATCTTAATGTCAAGAGCTTTGGATTTGGAGTTGATACAAGGGGTGAAGATCGGCTCAGGTGGGGTAGTTCTTTCTCATCTTCAATTTGTAGATGATTCATTAATATTGTGTGAAGCTGATGTTTTGGAAGTTAGTAATCTGAAGAGGATACTGAGGTTTTTTGAGCTGCTGTCAGGTTTGAAGATAAACTACCACAAAAGCGTAGTTAGTGGAGTGGATGTTCCAGTTGAAGATATGAATTAGTTTGCATTAGTGTTAAATTGCAAAGTGAAAAGTCTCTCATTTCAATACCTAGAACTTCCATTGGGTGCTAACCCAAGAGGAAAAGCATCTTTGAGACCTGTTTTGGACAAAGTTAGAAGCAAACTGGCAAGTTGGAAAAGGAAATTACTTTCATTTGCAGGGAAGCTCACTATAATAAAATCTGTTCTTTCTTCTTTGCCTATATGCTATCTGTCTCTATATAAATTGCCATAGGGGGTTGGTAGAGAGCTGGACAAGATTCAGGCCTCATTCCTCTGGAGAGGATCTGAATTGAGAAAGAAGGTTCACCTAATAAAATGGAAGGAAGTATCCAAACCAGTTGAGCAAGAGGGTTCGGGGGTTAGGAGAGTTAAGGAGGTCAATGATTGTCTTTTATTGAAATGGTGGTGGAGGTTTGGTGTTGAGAGCAAAGCATTGTGGAGAAGAGTTATTTGTAGTAAATATAAGATTGAGGAGGGGAATTGGAGGCCTTCAATTAGCCTAAATAGCAGGTGCTCTAAAATTTGAAAGGATATAATATCAGGCAATGAACAGAATAGCAGACTGGAGGAGTTTTTTTCTGGATAATTGTAAAGTGCAAGTGGGTAATGGCCATAGAGTCAAGTTCTGGGTTGATAAATGGTGTGATAACTTACATCTCAAATATGAATTCCCACTCTTGTATAGATTCGTAGCAAATACGGGAGTGTCTTTATCTGTTATGGTGGAAAGAAAGGAGGATACTGGTGAGTGGAGGTTCCAGTTTAGAAGGGAATTATATGAATGGGAAAGAGTGGAGGCCACCAGATTGGCTAGAGGCAGGTCCTGCTATTAGGCCATCCTCAGGAGATACACTAGTTTGGAATGCTTCTAAAACAAGGAGATTTACAGTTGAATTAGTGTATAAATTTATGGCAGGTGGGTTTGGAAGCCTTAGTCCAATTAGCAAAAGGATTTGGGTCAAGTACATTCTCCCTGGAGTTTAATTTTTTGGTTGGCTAGCATGGAAAGGAAGGTTAAAAACTGCAGACTTTCTTATCAGGATTGGTGTTATGAATGCTGATGAATCTTCAGTATGCAGTCTGTGCAAATCAGTGGATGAGTCACTTAACCATGTATTATTGTCATGTCCAGTTGCTTAGAGAGTGTGGTCAGAAATGCTAAGATGGTGGGATGTACAAGGTGCATTGCCAGATACAGTGGAGGCTATTCTTAATTGGTGGGCAGGGATGAGGCTTAGCAAAAAAGAGAGGATGATGTGGAAAGCTCTTCCTTTAGTTGTAATGTGGTCTCTGTGGAATCATCGAAATGAGTGCTTGTTTAGGGATGTTGTTCCAAATGTGGTAGGTGTGAGGGATTTGATTAAGTTTAGAATGGTTGTTTGGTTCAAGGAAGTGTTTATGGATCATATGTTCATAGTGAATGATTTTATTAATTTGGAACACATTAGATTCTGCTTGGGAGGTGGTTTGAGGGGTGTACCTTGAGGCAGTGTAGTGAGTTTGGGTTGGATGCCTTAGTTTTATGTGCTATTGAAAGGAGTGCTGACTGATGTAGTTGAGAGTCTTGGTGGCCTGGTCTATTTGGAGATCTGCTGTTACTTGTTTTTGGTTTGTTTTTTGAGTATGTGTTTGCTGATGTTGTAGTTTGGGGATTTTTGGTGTTGACTTTTTGCTGTCTTTTGTGGGTTGGTTTTAGGTGTTCTTTTAGTTGGTTGCTCACCGACTTGATGCAATGCTGCAGATGATCGGGCTTTGTCTATGGTGCCAACCTAGTTGGGATCATATTCCTTGGCTATGATGCTTGTGCATCCACCTTTTCTTTATTGATGTATCGTGTTTTACAGTATTCATCAATAAAATTCCTTTTGCTGATCCAAAGAAAAAAAAAAAAAAAAAAACGTAAAAGAATTTCATTCCAGAAGGAACCAAAATGAGCGTGCAATGTGCATTGAGAAATTAATCCATGGAAAATATAATGTTTGAAAAAATAACAAATTAAAACACCAAAATTGCTTTACCAACCCAAATAAAGTCTGATTGTTGAATCACATACCTGTAACAGTTGTGGACTTATTATTCACAGCAACAATTTTTTTTTCAGGAACTTGAGGGGGAGCTGCCTTTTCTGGATCTTCTTGCAGGACAATGGCATCAGATGGAACAAAAGCTGCTAGATCAGGAGGTTGATCCTTCCATACTGAAAGAAAGAAAGAAAGGAGAATCATTTTTATTCTCAAAATCCACCCAAAATAATTAGATAAATTCACTCAGGAAACAAACAAATTATCTCCAGATCAACATAGGTTGGGTCTTTTCCTATCGATTTGAGAAACTTGTCAAGATTATGGACACGAAGTGCTAGAACCAGCACAATTTAGAGACCAAATAATCATCAGGTAAACATGCAGACAAGAAAGTAATTTTCATATATTAAGGCAGTGCCACAGACTATCAACAATAATTGGAAAAAGAATTTTCCAATGAAGCATTGGTTGCCAAAAATAGTATATCAGTGCAGAGATTAAAAATGTCATGTCATGCGGGAAATAGGGCAGATTGATGTATGTAATACAAATAACTAAAAGCAATATGGCTTCATTAAGAAAGCCTTGTCACTTACAGATTGATGTATCATTTAGCAGCGGATGGAAGAAGCAGCACTCCTGATCTTTAAATCCTTTATCCATTAACAAGACATGCCTTCACAAAAGAGAAGGCAGGAAATCATTTAGACCAAAAAAAAAAAAAACAAATAAATATGTATGACTTATTTATCTCAATGGATATTGCAACACAAGTAAATGATCTCAACTAATAGCCTACAGAAGCTTAGAAACATACCGGGCTAAATCATTCACTAGTGCAAATGGAGTAACACAACCTAGAGGCACCTTGAAAATAATAGAGTAAGAAACAGTGTCAAAGATTGAATCATAATCAAATCTATTGTAATCTATACATACATATTTAAATATATACATATATGTGTGTGAATAATACATAAAGAATGACTATTGTTCATGAGAATGAAACCTCCTCCCCAAACATGAGTTGATGAAACAACATGCCCGGGATAATTGTCCAAATAGAAATATTCTTCCTCCCTAGAATAACTGAATAAATACCAAAAAACATGATGGGACAAACCACTAATACCAAATTTAGAAAGACGGTTTTATAATACAAAAAGATGCTTTTATGCTGCAAAATCCAAGGTAGTGAAGAAATATATCCATTAAAGGGGCACATCAGAAGGATAATGAGACAGATGGGTTACAAGAACATTAGCGAGACGGATGAATTCATGAGTGCCAACAAGATATAGGATGAGAAAAATTATACCTTTTAATTTCTTTATCTCAGTATTTATGCTTAGCAACAATCTTACAATTTTGTTTCAGGAGAGTTTCAGAAGAAAAAAGTAATAACTGAAATCCCTTGCCAAGTTTTTATTAACTTAATTTTGTCCCTTCTTGTATAAGAAAGAATTCTGCACATCTACAAGAAAATCTAAATATAAATGTGTTTGGATTTATAGATTAGAAATACATGGGTTTGGTTTAAAACATGAAAGGAATACAGCTTAGACATAGACTTCAAAATGGAGTGCAGTTTAAATCAGAAACAACATTGGGAAGCCAGGAGAGGGGATTACTGGGCTACTGCAAAGGAAGCAAAGACAACATATGACATTCTCAATTGATCAAATATAACATATGTTAAAAGACTTAACAGCATATACATGTTCAAGTATTTCAAAGGTTTCTTCAGCGCCATTCTTAAACCTGCTTTTCCCAAACCAAGTCTCTGAGGTAGAACTGCTCAGCTTCAAGGCCACGAAAAATTCCAATGAACATCTAGGATACTAAAAATAATAATAGAAGGCTAAAAACCAAAAATGGAATCATATAAACATATAAAAAACTGAGTCTGGAGACATCTATCTAAGCCAGTCGAACTTTGGAATAGAAAAGAAGTGATTAATATAAGAAAATATATTACCCTTCAGATCTACTTTGGTATCCGCCAAAGCAGAAACAACATAAAACCTATGTTTCTTATCCTGCATGTAATAACAAGTACAAGTATGCAGTATGAAACCATTAATATAGAGGGAAATGGGAAGTGCACAAGTTACTGCCAAGAGGGAGGGAAGGAGGATAAATAAAGTGACTTTCCAGTTCCTAAAATATTATAACTTTAAGAATAGATTTTTACTCAATGCACCTTTTGCATGACCAACATATTTAGCCTGATGAGGAATGAACAAAGTTGCTTCAAAGTACAAAAAAGAGGCGGAATAACTTATTTTGCAATTTTCTTTTACTTGAGCTTCTACCGTCAAAGCAATAGGATGATCATATTGGATAAAGTCAATTTGAAGCTCCTAACCACATCCAATGTACAATCAGTTTCAACAGAACAGAATATACAAAATTTCAAGAGAATAAAAGATAGAAAATCTTACTTATCACCAGTTCATATCAAGCTATTCACAAAATATAAAATAGCTATGTGCGACAAAGTTTAGGTTGCATTTGGATGTATTAATTTGAAATGAATGGATTTGGCATTACTAATTTAAAGAGTATTATAACCTTATTTACATTTAAATTTCACGAATGAATTTGAGAGTTCTGCATTTATGGATTTGAAAACCCATGGCGAATTGAAATCCTTCCAAAAAGGATGCTACTTATACAAAGATCTTAACCAAATACATTTCTCCTATCCCTAACTCTATTTTAGAATTAACAAATTACCTTTAATAGCTAACTTTCTTATAATTTATAAAATTCATTCTCAAATCCACATCCCTTAATTTCAAAGCCACTCATCTAAAGGGAGCCTAAGATAAGTTCCTAGTTCATAAAATTAAGTCGTCATCACAAAAATAATATAAATTGTAGCCACTAACTAAATGTATTGTAAGCTATAGATTGGTTCAAACAAAATATGATATGTGCAAAACAATTATCTAGCTATTACAATTATAAAATATAGCTAGCTATTACAATTATCTCTTTTTTATATCAATCCTAGAAGTGAGACGGGAGTGGGGAGTAACAACAAAAACAAGTTATTTCGCACAGAAACATGTTATTCTATATGTGCAAATATAACCTAAGGGATGGCTTAACCTCTCCTGTCCATGAATTTGATGAAACTAAGTTGTATAAAGAAACAACTTTGATTGATAAAAATGGTTACTATTACAGTAAGGAGGCACTGAAAATGCCTGGAGCAAATTAATCCCTATCTCAAAAATTAATACCTATTACAGTAAGGAGGCGTTGAAAATGCCTAGAGCAAATTAATCCCCGTCTCAAAAATTAATACCAATGTCCAGGTAAAGGACTTGAACCCAAAGGATTTGCTCTAATGCTGTGTTTGGATTATGGCTTTTGGTAAGAATTTTGAAAGGGAAAAGGAAAAGGCATGTGAAATATGAATTAAATATACCTACATTTCACCCACCTTTTTTTCTTTCCCTTTCCAAATCCCTACCCAAATCCATGATCCAAACACTGGCTAACAGAAGTTTTTGTTTCTCACGAAGGCTTCGTTTGTTTCACCGTAAAATATTTTTCCCTAGTTTCCGTTGTTTGGTTGGCTAAAAAGTAAGTACCATATTTTACATCATAACGCGTAAAATGATTTACGTTTAAAATTTCGTATGTTATTTTCTTTTTCCTCGTCACAGTTGATACTACTTGAAGTACATATCAAGTTTCACTATTATCATTATTAATTTTTTTTTTCTTACAAGTTTCACTACTTCCATACACATTGAACATATGAAGTCTCTCTACATATATATACTTATACATATACATTTATTATGGTTAAGCAATTGATCGGAATTAGGTTCTGGAATTGTTATTTTTGTTACATTCAATCTTTGACTTATTTATTCTTTAGTAATGATATACAAACAGAATCTGTACACAAAATATTTATATATAATAATGTGTCACAATCATATCCACTTATTGAAAGTTAAAATTCTTATTATTATAATTTGTAAGAATAATATTGCCACATCATTTGTGTTCAATTCTACATGAAAATTATGTATGAATATCATTTTCCTTTTAAAATTTATTCTACAAGTGGTTATTTATTAAGATTTTTTTTTGTAGAAAATATTCTAAGTACTAACCAAACACCAAAAAACAAAAAACAGAAAAAAATTTTTGGGCAAAATTATTTTACATGTAAAATATTTTACTGCGAAACAAAGGGAGCCAAAATCTCACCAATTTTGGTGAGAAACAAAACATGAGTTTTAAGAGACCTCTTTTATCTCCATTTCTCTCCCTTTCTTACCATTTCTCACCTCCTTCTCTCCATATCTTTTCTTTCCTTTTCTCACCAAACTAAACAAGCTGTAAAGTTGCAAAACAAGAAAATAGTCGTGATTTGAGATATCTTCAAAATTTGCTAGCAAAATAAGTGACATGGGTAGGCCCATAAAGGGTACAGCCCACTATGAACAACCCAAGCCCACCACTTAGGGCCCAACACATAATCCAATTAATGAAGCCTAGCACTGCTGAAGCCCCACATAGCAATAAGAACCAATGGCACCAAGACACATGGCAAGAGAAGGGCAAGTCATATCAGTAGACAAAGATCTGCAAAGTTATTGCCACTGTACATCGCCATTAATGAAGCCCCTTACAGCATTTATTGCAACAAGCCCTCTCCGTCGGAACAAAACGCCCTCACCATGAACAAGGTAAGCTAGAGTATAGACTTTCGGCCAAGGCGACAGTTCTGAAGGGACAACGAAATGATTACCAAAGGATATAAGCAGACATCGAAAACTGAAAGAAGGTTAAGTTTTTCTTTCTCTAATCCATCTCTATATTCCACTTCTCTTCCTAATTTGCTCGTCGGAGGGTTCGCTGGGGGAGTCCCCGTTCTCCGTTGGACTTTTGTGCAGGTTTTCCTGTGGACTTGGTCATTCGGACATAGGCTTGAGGAGCGTGGATCAGTCCGACCCGTTCTACCATCACGAACTATATCATCAATAAAGAACATAGAGGAAAAATCTGAAAAGAAACTCTACAAAGTTTAATGATTTACCACGGATAAAGCTGTGCTTTACAATAATACATAAATCTAAATATTATTATGATTATGATTATAGTCAGAATCCCTCATGTGCTTCTTGTTCAGTAATCATAATCTCAATTCAGAAGACAGTTTCCAATCCTTTTCAACAGAGCATCACCATGCTAGTGAATGAAGACCCAATAACCCAAAAAAAAAAGGAGAAAAAAATCAATTAAAATTGTAAATAGTGAGAATATAATTAGAGCAAACTAATGCATTATCAAATCAACAGCAGAGAAAAAACATAAATAAAAAAGCAAAAACAAAGAGATAAGAGATAAGAGTGAAAATCAATAGGTATAAAATATGAGAGAGAGAGAGAGAGAGAGAGAGAGACCTGTAAACATGCGAGCAACTGATCCTTGAAATAACCCATCTCTCTCTCTCTCTCTCTCTCTCTCTCTCTCTTCTGAACTGAAAGCTTTTGACAGCAAGATTGAAAGGGGAGTTCATTGGCGAACTCGACCCGACCCGTTAACCCTCACGCCCCGAAGGCCCGCCCAAATTCACTTATAATTTAATGGGCTTAATTTCAGGCCTGTTTAAAAATTATGGGCAGACATTTTTTCTGGAAAATTTACAGTAAAATCTTATTTTGATAAATAATAATAATTTAGATTCTACTCACGAAATTTTAAATTTATAAGCCTTCAGTTAATTTTATATGGCCAAGCCATTTTTATAAATTCAAAAACACAAAATACTCCCTGATTTCTTTACTATTTTTGTTCCCCTCTCTCTCTCCACAAATTTCAAATTTCTCCACTATTTTTGTTCCCCTCACTCTCTCTTTACAAATTTTAAACTAACAAAGTTAGAAGATCCTCTACTATCAACAAACATTGATTCAGTTGAAATATTCTCAAATTCAAAGAAGCAAAATGGTGAAAACAAGTAAGAGTTCTCATTGCAAGTAGTCTTTGACAGGCACTTGAAAATCACTTTGTTTCCCGATACCCTGAGGTTTGCAAAACTATGATCGACAATGATTTAGATTGACTCCATGATTCGATATCTTCTACAGATGCGAAAAATGTTTATGAGAGCTGCTATTATAAATCAAGAGACCTATTTTGATTCTATGATGGAAGTGAATTTGACTTTTCATATTCGACGAAACGAAATGGTGAAAACAAGTAAGATTCAAATATCTTAAACCTTAATTTTTTAAGGAATCTTTTCAATTTCAAAACTCTCATTTTTTTTATTTTAATTTCAATTTCAATGTTGATTTTGGTATCATTGTTGCGAATCTTCTCAAATTTCCAATTCATAAGAATGAAATCACCTATTTAATCTCATGCACTTTTTTTTTTTTTTTTTTCTCAAAGTGAAACAACGATATAGAACATTGCTATGCAAAAATGATAATGTTCTTAGTTTTAAAACTAAAAAAAAATTAATAATGTTCTCAGCTTTACTAGATAGTCGAATCAAATCAAAAAGCAAAAAAGAAAAAATGTTTAATCTCATGCTATATTTTTTTTACCTTCTCTATTTTTTTTTTCCTTCTCAGTTAGCAAAACAATTATCTGGAATATTGTTGTGCAAAACTGATAATCTTCTGAGTTTTAAAATTAGAAAAAACTGATAATGTTTTTCAGTTTTACTGAATAATCAAATGAAACCAAAGGATAGAAGGACAAACAAGTCATTATATCATAAAATATGACTTATTGGTTAAAAAAAATCTTAGGTGTAGCGTTTGGTTTGTGTTTAGAATTATGATTTAAGTGTGAAGTTGTATTTTGAGTTTGTAAGTTTTGGAATTATGATTTGAAAAAAGAAAATTTATTTGATTACGAGTTTGAAAAGAGTTTTGAATTATGATTTGAATTGAGTGTTGAATTTGTGAAATGAGGGTTGAGTTTGTAAAAAGTTATTCGATTATGAGTTTTGAAAAGAGTTTTCAAAACTTAATTTAAAAACTTATAACTCATAACCAAACACATAACTTAAAACTCTATTGAAAATTATATTCAAAACTCGTAACCAAACTCTTTTTAAAATTTAATTCAAAAATAATTATTTACAAAAACAATTTTTTTATTCAAAAAATTTAAAAAATTCTGAAAATATTTTTTTTATTTAAAATATTTTTAAAAAGTTATTATTATTATTTTAAAAAAAATTACTGTGACAAATTAATTTTTATTTCAATTTTTTTTGTTAATTTTAAATAAATGTCCAAATAATTTGTCATTTTGGTCTCAAAAAAATATTTTCTATATTTAAAAAATATCAAAAACAAGTATAATTTTTTTTCCAGACAACATATCCCAGTTGGTATAAAAAAATAAAAAATAAAAAATAAAAAAATCACTGTTCCGGTCAATTGGTCAGACAATCGAGGGGCGACCGGGTAGACCCAAAAATTCAAAAACTATGGAGGCGGATGTATGGGCTGAACTCTCTGGTTTATCAAACATGTTTTGAAATATGTTTTGAAATGATTTGGAATCGTGATTTGAAAACTATAAGCAAACAAAGGGTTGATAACAGGTGTGGAATCACGGTTTGAATTACAAACCAAACACAGCCTTAGATAGGACCTGAGCTACTACAGTATTTGTGAATAGAACTTTCAGGTAATTAACATTTTTTTTTTTTATAGATTGAATTATGGGTAGACTTAAAACTTACACATATAATATATTTATATTATATTATTTAATTTTGATATGTTTGCATGGTATTGAATTTTATATATTTATGCCACTAATAGTCATTGTATATACGTCTAAATATTAATATATGCATAAGTTTAAAAATAATTTGTCGTTAGAGATGAAAAATAAATTATAAATGAATTAGTAAAATTTAACCTCTTAATTTTGAGTGCATAAGAATGCACCAAATCACTGAAATATGAATATTGTTTTCTATTTAAGTAGTGATATAAATATATTTATTTTAATTACATGGGCACAAGTTGGGCCTTGTATAATTTAGTGCGTAATAAATAAAAAATTGACACACAACATGTCACATTACTATTGGTCAAATTGTGAGAGCATTTTTATAAGATCTCAAACAATTAGAGTGCTTGAATAAGGAACAATTAGTTCAAATATTCACAAATAAATAGACAAAATTTTACCGAATGTTAGTGAGACATAGTTCTAAAAAATCTTATCCAATCATATAAATTGGTTAGAATTTATATACAATTTTGAGATCGATTTGTGTATTTTTATATCTACTCCTTTTGAATAGGCACAATAGGGTCCAGTTTAAATTCCGAGGTTGATAGCATGACCCACAAGAAAAGGCCTTGATGGGAGACCAAATAAAATGTAATAGAATAAGGACTTTTCTTAAGTGTGCAACCTTCAAGGGTTGCACACCTTGTGTCACTTATACAAAAAGTGTAAGTGGAAGGTGAAAATAAAAGCAGAACTATAAATAGAAAAAGCGTAAGTGTAAGGCGTAAGTTGCACACCATAACAGTACCCTAAAAACAAATGGGGGAGTGGAGACCCATAAGCTCTCAAGAATTGCAGAAGAAAACGGCCCCTATCCCATGTGCACAAGAATAACCATGTATGAAGAGATGGTTCTCAAACTTTTGCTATGCTCAAAGTTTTGGCCTGAAAAAGGGCTAAACGGATAGATATAGCTTTGAAATGACTAGACTATGTAACATTTGGGGTTGTTTGAGGTGTCCTAAATAAGTATACTTTTTATTTTTTTAAACTAAAAAATTGAGGTTGAAAATATGGATGTTTGGTTAACTTTTTGACTTTTTATGAAAAAAATGTGTAATAAAAAATTGTAAAAATTGATTTGTAGGAAAAAATTCGAATTGGGAGTTGTGCAGTCGTAATTGTTGACTTTTGGTGACTAGTGTTAACTTTTTAACTTTTTGAGTAACTTTTTGTCTTTTTATCTTTTTTGAAAGATCCCAAATTTGCCCTTAGACTACAGAGAAAGTATTTTATATAATAAATATATTATGTAATCATATGGTATATTTATTTACTCATTATTTGTTATATGATAAAAAAGTGAGATTAGAATTTGATATGATCTAATACTAAATACTTTGACCGAGTATAAAATGACTTTTAAGATTTTATATTTGCTACATAATAAATAATAAATGAAATGATGCACCATTGTAATTTTTAGTCACCCTAACATACCAATTCCATAAAATACTTTCTTTCGATCTAATTAATTAATTGCACAAGTCTCACTAGTTCATTGTATGTTCGAGTTGAAAACAAATTTTGGCCCTCCCTTTTAAATGAAATCCAGAAAAATAATCATTATAATGATAAAATCAATATACACATTTGCTGAGATATCTTTTGAGCTTGCAATGTATTGTGTATTTTTTGATTAAATTATTTTTTCATAATTTGTAGAAGGGGAGCCATTCCGAGGAATAGGGGAAGGAAAAAGAAAGTTTCATCACGCGGTAAAACTTAAATCTAGAGATCACACCTAACAACTCATTGACTAAGTTAACGCTTAATTTTAGTGTTGTGGGCTTGCGTGAAATGGTAACTTTTAAGAATTATAGAGCGAGTCATTCCGTTAAATTCATGAAATTATATCAAACATATGATTCTGAAATGATATCACACCTATGATTCTAAAATTATATATATATATATAACAAATAACTATGGTGCAATGAATATCTCAACTGAGGGAGGTCTACATCTGGGTTGAAAGAACTCATAATGGGCTGCACATCAAATGTTGCTGATATGAAACAATGAAGGCTCATTCAACGGATCACCATTGAAAGAAATCTTGATGAACGTGTGGTAATGAACGTGTTAACAAAGAAATCTTGATGAACGTGTGGCAATGAGAGGAGCAGAACAGAGAGGAGTGCAAAGAGGGGGGTGGATACATGTAATCAGAAAAAAAAATAGAGGTTAAGAAGTAAGGATTGATGGGCTAAGGAGAGGTGTGTTCACGTTGTTTATTGATAATATTCCAAACACAATGGATCCAAAAGGACTGTTCTCTCTGTTCATGAAGTTTGGCCTAGTTAGGGATGTTTTTATCCCTCGGAAGAGAAGGTAACGAACACAAGATTTGGTTTTGTGAGGTTTGATTGTCCAGTAGCCACAAATATAGCTATCCAGAAAGTTGATAGATTATGGGTGGATGATAAAGTGTTGGTGGTGAAGAATGCATAGTTTGGTAAGGAAGGTAAAGATTTTCAATCACATCATCAGACTCAAGCGAGGGGCTGTACTGGTCGAAGAGCTCTAATGGCAGAAGATAGAGAGATCAAGACTCAGATCAGAGATCAAAGAACTTTTGTTGAGGTAGTTAATGAAAAGGAAAAACTGACCAAGTCATGTACCATAGTCAGAGTAATGGAAAAGAGAAATGGATGGCCCTATTAGAGCATTATTATAAGGCTCAAACCAAATTTCTTAGTCTATGATTTAAAGGAGGAGCTTAAAAAGAAAGGTGTAGGGGGAGTCTTGGTCAGAGATGGGGGCGTAGAGATATGGTCGTTACATTCAAGTCCATTGAAGACATGAAATCCAAACTTCACTTATTCTATCCATGGATCAACTTTTGAAGTGAGTACATGACGGAAAGGAAGTCGGACCTACAATTGGAACAGGAAATGTGTACTTGGATTAGATGCTATGGCATTCCACCAAACTTATGGAGTGTTAATACCTTGAAGAAGCTGCTGGGTTAGCTGCTGTTTTGTCCGAGTTTGTTCTGTTTTGGCTTGGTGCAGATGCTGCTGGGTTGAGTTCTTGGTCTGTCATTGGCAAGCTGCTGGGTGGAGTTTTTTGGTTGCATGGGGCTGTTTCTGTTGTGTAATTGGGGTTTGGTTTAATTTGTTTTGTTTTACACTCTCTGTCTTGGTGTGTTTTCGGGGGTTGTTTTGTTTTGGTTTTCTTGTGTGTTGCTTTGTTTGGTTGGTTGCTCACCAACTTCGAGTTCTGGAGTTTGTGCTAGCAAATGATTTTGTGGGCATCTTGGTGCCAACCTGGTTGGGATCTTGATGTTTCACAGTGATGCTTTTGCACCTCTTTTATTGTATCTTTTCATTCTTCATTTGATTTATCAATAAAATTTTCTTTTGCTGATCAAAAAAAAAAAAAAAATACCTTGAAGAGAATTAAGAGTGGTTGGGGGAAGGTGGTACAATTGGATGGAGATTTAGGTTAACTACTCACATTTATCAGTGCTAAGATTTGTATTGTCACGAAGAAAATGGAGATAATTAATGAAGTGGTGTGTGATATCCCTGATCCGTAATATGTTAATTGGTTCTTAATATGAGCATGATTATGTGTTTAATATGATTTTGTGTGTCATTATGTGAAAATATGTGGTTTTGAATTTCTATCTGTTCACCGTAGGAATATCTGTTTGATTATCTGCTTTGGAAATTAAATTGAAGGCCCTATCGGCCACCAAAACCAAAATTGATTACGCCATTGTGATTAGCGTAATTTTTAGAGCCTCCGGTGAAATTTAATTGAAAAATTGATTCGGATCAAATTAATTTGATTTAATTATTGAATTAGTGCCCAATTGTTATTATTATTATAATGAAATTAGTGGAGTTTGTAGTAAAAAAGCACTACACCTCAATTCTTCTCCTTAGTTGCATTTTGGCTGATCTTGGACTCAAAAATTAGAGAGATGGCCAGCTATAGAGAGAGAGAGAGAGAGAGAGAGAGAGAGAGATTGTACAATTTGGTCTTGAAGGCTTGGAAGTTTGAAGTCTAATTCAAGAATTAACCATAGATTAGGAAGATTGAGCCTCTAGGTAAGCAATTGATTCTTGACTTCATGAGTGTAATGTGTAATCTTGTGTGTTCAAAGTTGATAAATGGTCAAGAACAAGAATTGAAATGAAATTGAGTTGATCGTGTTGAATTGAAGGTCAATGTTTGCATGCATGTATGTAGTTGCTTTGAATTTGCATATTTGAGCACCAAATGCATGATCTATGTGAGTTTTTAGTTGAAGATCATGTTCTTGACCATCTATTTATCATATAAGTTGAGAATGAGAATAATATACCACATACATGTGCAAATTATAAGGGTGTAAGTGTTGAATGCATGAAATTGTTATATTAGTAATGAGGTTGGTGGAAAATGTGCCATGCATGAGTTTGAGTTATGAAATTGAGCTCCATGTTGATGTGTTTTAGTGTTGGTACCATGTTAGTACATGAATATGTGAAGTTTGAGCTGAAATTATGTGTTTGGAGCCTTTGAATGTCGAAATTGAACTCAAGAAACCATTCTAGAAAACCCAAAATTTATGATGTCCGCTCGAGCGGGGGAACCGACGCTCGAGCGGGGAATTCATGCTCCCAGTATTTTTTTACAGGCATAGGTCCACTCGAGCGGGGAGCTATGTAGACAGACCTTCCGCTCGAGCGTGAATTTCATGCAACCAGTGCTTTTGCAGACCAACTGGGTCCGCTCGAGCGGGGAAGTCCACGCTCGAGCGGGGACCCTGTTTTCTGAAATTTTGTTAATGCGTTCTGTGTTTCGTTTTCCGTTCTCCTTCACTTCTAAGTACTCTTAGGCATGCATTGGGCATTGTAATTGAGTTAAAGAGATAAGAATAAAGCCTAAAGAGGAAAATGTGAATTTAAGAACGGATTGAATTATTGGTGACCCTTTTGTGTTCATGGACTGTGTAGGGTCGAGCTCCAGGGCAAACCAACCAACCGATCACTGTGAGTAATATCGATATTTGAAACTTGTCGTTTGTCTAATTGCTTATTTCCTTATAAGCCTTATAAGTTAGCCAGTTTGAATTATGGACAAATGTTTGATATAAATGAATGAAGGGGCTGAAGGCCATTTTGACACGAATGAATGGGCCGAAGGCTGTTTTGACAAGAATGAATGGGCCGAAGGCCGTTTTGATAAAAATGAATGGGCCAGAGGCCGTTTTGACATGAGTGAATGAATGGGCCAAAGGCCAATTTGTCACTTGAATGGGCCAAAGGCTGTTTTGACACAAAAGAAAGTTTGAATGGGCCAAAGGCCAGTTTGTTTGGAACCGCAGTCACTTAACCTGAATTGTGCATATATGTTAAATAGAAATATGAGTTGGGCCCAAGGCCATTTGAAGCATGTTGTTCTATCTATCATTTGTATAACTTCTGTATTTGATATTATTCACTGGGCTTTCGCTCACGCTCATTCATGTGTCTGTAGGTGAGCCAAGAGAGATCCAGACCCAGCCCCAGTGAAGTTTGTGTGGAACAATCAAGTTTTGGAGAGTCAGCCCTAGTGTCTCACGCACGAGACTCGTCTTCGCCTTTCTGCTATGTTGTGTTATTTTTGCCATGATGGCGAGGACTTTGCATATGTTTGTATATAGTTTTCATGGGTTGACTTAGTTTTTGGATGATCCTGTTGTACAGAACTTATGCTACCGTATTTCTGTTGTGAGTTATTAATGTATTTATGTGTGGTTTGCTTTGGTGTGCCATGTAAGTACAACTCTATGGACAAAGTTTTAACATTGCTTCCATTTGGCCCCCCATTAACTCTGTTAATATACATTTGGATTGGTTTGAGGCCGTAGGTAATCTCATGATTACTGGCCGATTATGTCCTTAACCCACGGGGGCGGGTTCGGGTCATGACAGAGTGGTATCAGAGCACGAGTTAATAACTCACACACTTGTCCAAAAGAGCAATAAGCATCTAGAAAAGATATAGGATACATTCATGTGATAAATATGACTTTGATAGTATTGAGAATGCATCTAAATGTTTCAATGTGAACAACTATGTGTTATAAGTTTGTGATTTGCTTCCTTTGCAAATTATTTAAATATGTATGCTTTTAATATATGCAAACCTGTAAATCTTTTGTACAAAGTATTATGTAAGTTTAATCAGATGGTGAGAATAAGAGGTGATGAGATAGAGGAGTCCTCTACTGCCAGAATGGATAGAATGGAAAGACTGATACAAGAAATGGCAGAAACTTTGAGACAACAACAGGAGTGGCAACAACAGTGGCAGCAACCACATCCGCCACCTCCACCTCCTGTACCACCCGTGCCAGATAATCAGAATGATGACTGAATCATAGCTCTTACCAACGAGTTCAAGAAAATGAAACCGCCACAGTTTCATGGTGGATTAGATCCTTTGAAAGCTAAAGCTTGGGTCCTCGGCATTGAAAAACTGTTTGAAGTGTTCCCCTGTTCAGAGACACAGAAAGTGCTTCTAGCCACTTTTATGCTAGAAGACGAGGCAAGAAGATGGTGGATGTTAATGCGAGAAAATCATAAAGATGTTGACTGGGCGAAATTTTTGGAAATTTTCTATGATAAGTACTTCCCGCAATGTGTTCGGGACAAGAAAGTAGCAGAGTTCATGGAACTAAGGCAAGACAGTATGACCGTAGTTGAGTATGAGGCCAAATTCACCGAATTGGTCAGATTTGCACCACATGTAATTGATATTGACTATAAGAAGGCGAGACACTTTGAAGGTGGGCTCCGAAGTGACATTTTAGAAAGAGTGAATGTCCTGAAACTGGAGACTTATATTAGGGTGCTAGACAGGGCCATCATATCGGAGGCTAACATAGCTAGACAGGCTAAGCCAACAACAGAATGGAAAGGCAACAAAAGGCAAGGCTTTTTTTCAAAGAAGAAATTTCTTAAAAAGCAAAACACAGGCTCTTCAAATACTTCGAATTCTTCCCGAGACACAGCTCCCATGTGCAACATTTGTAGCAAAAGGCACCGTGGAGTTTGTTACCGTGCATCAGAAGCCTGTTTCACGTGTGGTAAACAAGGGCACATGGCCCGAGATTGTAATCAGAATAGTGGAAGGATAGCTGCTAGTTCCACTGCATCGATCCCAAAGCTGGGAAATACTCTGAGATCTACTACCACTGGGGATACCGTGAGACAGGGGGAGAGTTTTTGCGCTTGTTCCGGGCGATACACGGAATGTCAACGCAGTTGTCTCAGGTACTATTTCTATATGTAATCAGGATGCTTTCGTGTTAATTGACTCCGGATGCACACACTCTTTTGTGACATATGCATTTGCATCTAGATTGAGTAGACCCTTAGAATTACTGCCATATCTGCTATGTGTGTCTGCTCCATTTGGGGAATCTGTATTATGTGAATCTATATACCGGTTTTGTGATATGCGTGTTAAGGATGCTATCCTATATGTAGATTTGTTGCCCTTGAACTTTAGGCATTTCGATGTAATTTTGGGCATGGATTGGTTGACCAAGAACTGTGCCACCATTGATTGTGTGACAAAACAAGTTGTATTTAAACCACTAGAACATAAAGAGATTGTGTTTGTGGGCAATGGGGTAGTGCCTCCACCTTATTTGATATCTGCAATGAAAGCATGTAAATTGATCAGGAAGGGGTGCCAGGGTTATTTGTGTTATGTGTTGTTTGAACAATCTGTGAATGTTGAATTGAATAATATCCCTATTGTTAGAGAATTTCCAGATGTGTTTCCAAATGAATTACCAGAGGAATTGGTAGATAGAGAGATAGAGTTCACTATTGAGACTATGCCAGGCACCCAGTCCATTTCTAAAACTCCCTATAGAATGGCTACTGCTGAAATGAAAGAACTGAAAGAACAGTTGCAAGAGCTGCTTGACAAGGGGTTTATCTGACCTAGCACTTCACCTTGGGGTGCACCGGTACTGTTTGTGAAAAAGAAAGATGGAACCCTACGCCTGTGCATCGATTAACGGGAATTGAACAAGGTAACAATAAAGAACAAATGTCCCCTACCCCGTATTGATGACTTATTTTACCAGTTGCAGGGATCACATCTGTTTTCTAAAATTGATTTGAGGTCCGGGTATCATCAGCTGAAAGTTAAGGCAGAGGATGTTGAGAAGACCGCATTTAGAACGAGGTATGGACATTTTGAGTTTCTTGTTATGCCATTTGGAATAACTAATGCTCTGGCAGCATTTATGGACCTAATGAACCGAATTTTTAAAATCTACCTTGACGAATTTGTTGTGGTTTTTATTGATGACATTTTGATATACTCTAAAGATAGACTTGAACATGAACAGCATTTGAGAACTGTCCTGTAAATACTTAAGGAGATGAAATTATTTGCTAAACTAAAGAAATGTGAGTTTTAGTTGGATGAAGTTGTTTTCTTAGGGCATGTGATCAACAATGAGGGAATTTCAATAGACCCGTAGAAAATAGAGGCAATTGTGAATTGGCCCACACCAACCAATGTGACAGAAGTCCGCAGTTTTATGGGTTTAGCTGGATACTACAGGAGGTTTGTGAAAGATTTTTCGAAAATAGCTGTGCCTCTTACCCAACTAACTCGCAAGGGGCAACCTTTTGAGTGGAACGATAAAAGAGAATCAGCCTTTCATGAATTGAAAACAAGATTGACCACTGCACCGATTTTGACACTACCATCAGGTACGGAAAAATTTGTAATTTTCAATGATGTATCTTATAAAGGTTTGGGTTGTGTGTTACTGCAGAACGGAAAGGTTATTGCTTACGCCTCTCGACAGTTGAGGCCACACGAGAAAAATTATCCAACACATGACCTAGAATTGGCAGCAGTTGTTTTTGCTTTGAAAATTTGGCGGCATTATTTGTATGGGGCAAAGTGTGAAGTCTACACAAATCACAAGAGCCTGAAATACTTCTTTACACAGAAAGAGCTGAATATGCGACAAAGGAGATGGCTTGAACTGATAAAAGACTATGATCTTGAGATTCAGTACCACCTCGGGAAAGCCAATACAGTTGCCGATGCCTTGAGCAGAAAATTAACGAGGAGTACGGCTTGTTTGCTTACTGAACAGAAGGAGATTCTGCAAGATTTTGAGAAGTCTGAAATCGAAGTGGTATTGTGCGAACAGGGCGGATTGATAACCGCTATCTCAGCTGAACCAGCAATCATTGAAGAAATTAAACAGAAACAGAACGAGGATGAATTCCTTAAGAGAGTGATTGATGAATTTGAGACAAGTCTGAAAGCAGAGTTCAGCATTGAAAATGAAGTGTTGAGATTTCGGAATAGAATGTATGTCCTAGATATTCCGGAACTAAAGAAGAGGGTTTTAGATGAAGCCCACAGATCTATATTTGCTATGCATCCGGGCAATAACAAAATGTATCGGGATTTGAAACAGACCTATTGGTGGCCTAAGATGAAGAAAGAGATTGCAGAATATGTGTCCAAATGTCTTTAGTGTCAGCAAGTTAAAGCTGAACATCAGAAACCGGGCGGTCTACTTTAACCCCTCCCTATCCCTGAATGGAAGTAGGAACATGTGACTATAGATTTTGTTGTTGGCCTACCTCGGACTTCTCGAGGTATGGATTCTATTTAGGTTGTAGTTGATAGACTGACGAAATCTGTACATTTTCTGCCTGTTAAAACTAGATTTAATGCTTATATATTGGCCACTATTTATGTTGATGAGATTGTTCGTTTACATGGAGTTCCGGTATTTATTATGTCGGATAGAGATCCGAAATTTGTATCTAGACTGTGGAAAAGTTTGCAAGAAGCCATAGGAACAGAACTAAGGCTCAGTACTGCATTCCACCCACAGACAGATGGGCAATCAGAACGAACAATACAGACTTTGGAAGATATGCTTCGAATGTGTGCTATGGATTTTCAGGGGAGTTGGGAAGACTACTTGCCACTTGCAGAATTCGCTTATAATAACAGCTTCCACTCTAGCATCGGTATGGCACCATACGAGGCTTTGTATGGTAGAAGGTGTCGATCACCTATTTGTTGGACAGAGGTCGGGGATAGAGCTTTACTTGGGCCTGAAATTGTGTAAGATACTTCTAAGAAAATCAAAACTATCCGACAAAGGCTTAAAACGGCTCAGGACTGACAAAAGAACTATGTAGATGTTCGAAGAAGACCTCTTGAGTATGAGGTCGGTGACCATGTGTTCATTCGTGTGTCCCCAATGAAAGGCCAAGTCAGATTTGGAAAGAATGGCAAGTTGTCGCCCCGTTATATTGGGCCGTTTCAGATTTTGGAAAGGCTTAGTCTAGTTGCCTATATGTCACGACCCAAACCCGACCCTATGGGTTTAGCATCAGAATCGCCAAGAATCCGAGATTACAAGGCCCGCTAACATGAGAATACAATAAAATAGAGTTCAGGGCCTGGCGGAAGCCAATACAGTAAATAAATAATGTCCAATGAGCTGTGACAGTCTATATGCCAAAAACATTTTTCATACATTTATGCAGTCAAACAGTACAGTCTATACCAACACTTACAGTCACTCAGTGTAGGGACTTAATCCCTTGATAACAGTACAGTAAAGCCGATAACAGTCTATACAAAACAGTGAGACAATACAGAAGGGGGGGATGCTAAAACACCCCTAAGCCTTAGCATGATAGGCTTGGAATCTCGCAGTGAGGCACGTAGGCTGGCTTGATAAAACTGGAATAACCCCGACGCGTCTAGCTTTGGTCCCAAGGTGCTAATACCTACATATATATATGAGCAAAGGAGCTAAAACCTAGTGAATAACATAAAAGCGTAAAGAGGTTTAGAATGAATGTCCTTACAAGAATGAAAAACAGTTCAATTCAATCAAGATATCGGTTGCTCAAGACAAAGAACAAATATATGTGGTACATCCATTAGCATATCAAGAATGAAGAGGTCTTAAAAGACCTAACAAGAATGATGGCCATCAACAAGAATAAGAGTGGTTCCACAAGGGAACCGATAGAGATCTCTATAACAAGAATAAAGAACAAGAGGGTGCTAAGGATGCCACAAAGACAGCCCAAAATAAAGGAAATACATTCATTCAATAAGAATATCAGTTCAGTAAACAGTTCAGTTCAGTATTCAGAAGATAATCATTTTGAACATATCTTTACACAATTGTTACCCACAGAGTTCTGGGCTACAGTAGGCTAAAGCGTCTCCTCGGAATGCCAACCCTATACAGTTAACAGATTGAACACACTCTAAGTTTCACAGTTGGGAAAGATAATCATTAACTCCCTATTATACCTTGGTGTGTTCTACATCTATATCCTCATTAAGATGTCTAAAACTAGGCCTAGGAATGCCTAGGATGGAATGAGGATGCAAAGATGTATTCAGAAAACATTTTCAGTGCAACAGAGTCCCGCTTGAGCGCAGGTTTCCCAGCTCGACCGGACAAGCTAACAAGGGTACCCGCTCGAGCGTTAACTTCCCCGCTCGAGCGTGTCACTCAATACTCCGCCGAAGCGCATTTCTCCGCCGAGCGGATCGATGAACAAAGGCAAAGTATCGATGCTCGATTTTCCGCCGAGCGCCATTCTGCTCGAGCGGACTGATACTACAGTGAAAAGTACTGCGAGCTTGATTTTCCGCCGAAGCGGCACTTCGCCGAAGCGGACAACCAAAATCTGGAAATTCCAGATTTGTGTTCTAAGTTCCAAACTCAAATTTGATACTCCCAATTCGATCCTCTTGGGCCCATTTCCTGGAAAACTCTTTTAAACATATAGAATAACATATTTCAAAACTCAATTTAAGAAATCAAAGCCTAAGGGTGTTTAATTCAAACCCAATTTCCAACCATTTTTCAAGAACAACATTCAAACATAACGTGCATGATCTTTAAACAACTTCCAAGCTTCAAAACATGCTCTAATGAGCCAATTGTTTCACAAACAAGATGAAATCATGGCCTACACTCAAAACATGGACATGCATGTGACAATTTTCCATGAACTCAACTCAAAATCCAACAATACTAACATGCATGCATGAATTATGCTCTATTTCAACATGCTAGAACTAATTCATGGCTCAACTTTCAATTTTGACATAAACCATGCAAGAATGAAGCTCAAATACATCAATAAAGGTCGAATTCTCTTACCTAAGTCTTGTATTTAGGATAGGGAAGCTCAATTGTACAACACTCCTTCAATTCTTCAAGATTTCAAGCTAAATCAACAAGAACAATTCTCTCTCTCTCTAACTCTCTTCTTTGGTCGGTTGAGGCAACACAAAGGCTGATGAAATGTTGTTTTAATCAAATGCATTAAGTGTAATAAGGCTCAAAAGGTTTGAGGTAGTGGGCCACTACAAGGCTAGTTTGGTAAATAAGTCCAAGTTTGCAACATTTCAACATTTAATCCAATTTAATCATACCTAATCAGTTTTCAGATAATTATACCATTAAGTCACATAAATTGTGGTGGTCCTAAAACATCAATCAGTTTACGGTTCAACCGCCGATAAGGCCTTCAATTAGCAGTTTAAACATAAAACATGAACAGATAAATAATCAATCAAATAGATAGAATATGCAATACAATAGATATACTCAATCAATTCAGGTTCAATTTCACTACCGATTCAAGATTTTATTCACCCGCTTATCACCATTATCGCACTCGATTAAAGAATCGCTGGTTATCCAGGTGATGATGAGGGTTGTTACACTATAGAGTTGCTTTGTCACCAGGATTCGAGCAAATCCATAATGTGTTTCATGTGTTGATGTTGAGAGGTTACCTCCGAGACCCGTTTCATGTGATTGATTATCACCGGGTAGCTATCGATGAAAATATGGAATACGCTGAATGGCCGGAACGAATTGCTGTTCGGCAAGTGAAACAATTGAGAAGCAAATCCATCCCACTGGTGAAAGTGGAATGGAAGGAACGTTATGGGACGGATGCTACATGGGAAAAAGAGGAGGAAATGCGACTACGTTATCCACATTTGTTTCCCGACGAAGGTAAATTAAATTTGAAGGATCAAACTTTCTAAAGGAGGGAAGATTGTGATATCCCTGATCCGTAATATGTTAATTGGTTCTTAATATGAGCATGATTATGTGTTTAATATGATTTTGTGTGTCATTATGTGAAAATATGTGGTTTTGAATTTCTATCTGTTCACCGTAGGAATATCTGTTTGATTATTTGCTTTGGAAATTAAATTGAAGGCCCTATCAGCCACCACAACCAAAATTGATTACGCCATTGTGATTAGCGTAATTTTTAGAGCCTCCGGTGAAATTTAATTGAAAAATTGATTCGGATCAAATTAATTTGATTTAATTATTGAATTAGCGCCTAATTGTTATTATTATTATAATGAAATTAGTGGAGTTTGTAGTAAAAAGGCACTACACCTCAATTCTTCTCCTTAGTTGCATTTTGGCTGATCTTGGACTCAAAAATTAGGGAGAAAGCCGGCTAGAGAGAGAGAGAGAGAGAGAGAGAGAGAGAGATTGTACAATTTGGT